>JAQIXD010000419.1:0-27274 GCA_034699985.1 Minunthozetes semirufus
ATATTCATTTAATTATTATTGAAATCTTTGAAATTTTGTTTAAAGTTTAGTTATTTATGATTTTCTATAAAAAGAAATTTCATTTATAAATATTTTCATCTATTTTTTGTCCTGAGTTTTAAAAGAGTTACAACAAAAAAGAGTTTTGATTACTTTTAGATATTCATTTCTTATAGGATTTTATGCCATAATAATCAACAGAATATTATTTATTCATTTAAAGCTATAGTAAGCCCTTATTGATTGAATGATTATTATATTTGCATCTAATTGTGACTTTTCATGTCATTCATTCGAAATCAAGTTCTGAATAAATAATGGTTTGGGTGGCAATTCTCTGGTTGTGACTCAATTGAAGACTCATTTTGTTTCTTTAACTAAAAGATTAGGTCCAAAGTTATGTATCACATCTAATAGAGAAACTGATTTTAATATAATAATAGGTATAAAAAGAATTTATATTATTGTATATTCTATAAGAATAGTCTGAATATTCAATTATATATTCTTTTTATCGATTGAAAAGAGGAAAATATGATGGATCACAATAAAGGTCGTTATGTTTGAGACAAGTCTTGTCTCGAATATTTTATAGCAAATGTTGTAAGTATAAATACTTTGAATTTTTTCAATCGATTAAACGTATGAAAATAGCAAATGACTGAACACCCGATAAAATTTAATAACTATTGTATTCGTCTTATGTCAGAAAATTTGATCAAATTTTATATACAGTCTGACCAGCTTTTAACCGAATTTGTGGTGCCATCAGATTTTTCTGGTTATTAGCGGTTCTGGTTATTAGTGGGGAGTGAAATAACATGTAAAATATGCAATACGTAATCATTCTATAGGTTTTCATTAATTAATTCGATTATTGGTGTGTTATTTGTAAAACTAAACAATTGTGGGCATTTATTTATTAATTTTCTTTTAAAAAAAAGTTAATTTTGTTCTCAAAAATTTAAATTGAATTTTGAAATTTTGTCGTTCCTGACAGGAACTTCCTGTTATTCGTGGGTTATTTTATAATGTAGTCTATGGGTTGTGCAATTATTTTGTTCTGGTTATATCCGGGTTTCAGCTATTAGTGATTCTGTTATTAATGGGGATTTTAACATTAAATGCCCATAGAAGATGCGGGTGCAGCAAAATTTTCTAGCTAAAACCGATATTCTGTTAATACCGATCTGTTCAAAGCTGGTCAGACTGTATTTTATACATTATTATGAAATTCTATATTTTATTAAATGGTTTCAACAAATTTTAGATATTCTCACATATTTCACAATTTAATATAAATGTAATACAATATTTGCATGATATTTGCTTTTAGAGTTAGTCCATTTGAAAGAGTATTCAAATTAGTTTTTATCTAAATTTTAATTTAAGTAAAAAGATTTGAATTTTGAAAGTTCAAATTATTCAAATTCATTTGTTGAAGAGTAAACACATTTATTGATTAGTTTCTTAAACTTTTGTCAGTATAGGTCCTATACATGTATTATAGGATGTGTCGTGAAATGTGTGCCAAAACTAATTGAATGGTGAGAAGCACTAAAATACTCGAATCATTGCAAATGAATAAAAATTGAATATTTGTGCAAATCATGCAAATCATGGAAATTGTGCAAAACTTTTACCATAAATATTCTTTTCAAATATCAGAAGACATATAAGAGTTTGTTTTGAATGAAGCTTCGGATAATTGTTTTGAAACTCAGGGAATAATCAAAAGAATTTTGGTTTCGAAGATATAAACCTAAAGCTGAAGTCAAATCTAATTTCGTAACGAAACGGATTAGTTTTGTTCATTTCCAAGATATGTTGTATTACTTGTTATCAAATCTCATTTATTTCGCTATTCTTAATATAATTACAAATAAAGGACTCGTTTTTGGAATAAGAATAGGATTCAAATATCAACACAATAGACAAGAATTAGAGACGACAAAGAAGGTTCGAATAGCACAGAATAAGTGCAACAACAGCAGTATACAGGTCTTTGTCCATTCAGCCGCTACCACTTCTGGCAAATATTTTGAACGCAGAAAACTAACTCGAGAGACGTGGGCACAGGAGGCAGCCATTCAAAACTTCAGAGTGACTTTCGTTTTGGGTAAACCAAAAAACGAAAGAATTCAAACAGAAATTCTCAATGAATCGGATCTATTCAATGATATTCTTCAGTTTGACTTCATTGACGACTATCACAATTTAACCCTCAAAGCCATTGCAATCTTGAGATGGACTACACTTAACTGTTTGGTCGGAGACTATATCATCAAAACAGATGACGATATTCTGGTTAATACCGAGAGATTGAGACTAAATATCGATAAAAAGGTATTTCTTTCGGGAATTACTGGAAAAATGTTTAAAAATTCGAAACCTGTTCGCAATAATGACACAGAATATCATAAATGGTTTGTTCCTAAAGAAATTTATGATAAAGAAGTCTATCCGCCATATTTGTCCGGATCAGCTTATATTATGTCCACTGATGTGATTGAAAAACTGTATAACTCAGCGGTAAACAACTCAGGACCTATTCTTGATATCGATGATCTATATTTAACCGGAATAATTGCCGACAAATTTAATATTGCTCTTCACAATAGCCCTGAATTTTCATTGACCAGTGCTATCGATGATAACTTTTGTGGTTTTGATGTCTGCAAACTATACACAGTATCAACACTTCATGGATGCAATTCAGTCAAAGCAAATCTCAATCTTTGGAATTCTTGGAAAAATTCTACATTTGATTCCTGTCTTAAAAAATCCAAAACAACGACTACAGGAAAGATTGCATTTATTATAGCAATCGGTTTATTAATTACTTTCTTTGCGTCAATTATTGCAATGATTTTCCAATATTTTTATAAAAATAATGCCTTCAATGCATTCAATGCCTTCAAATGGCAAAGAGTCACTTCTCAGACAATTCTTAGACAATAAATATTTTTCCATAATTTTTGAATTTATTTATAACTGGATTTTGATAAATTGTCTCTTCATAAATCTGAATTTTCAAATGTTGAACAAATGCTAAGTAAAATGCTTAGTAAAAAGGAGTTTAACCTAAACCTAAAAATTATATCCTCTTCTCCCATATTTTTTGACCACATTTTTTAACATAAAAGGTATCCTTTTATTCATCTTTTTTTAAACAATTATTTAAATTCAATATTTTTTTACTCTTTTAACGATATTTAGGGGAAACTCATTCAAAGAAAATAATGTTTGAGTTTTAAAAAAACGGAATTTATTTGAAATGAAAAATAAATGAATAAAAAATATGAATACAAATAAATTAAAGACAATAAAAATGGTAATCAATACAAACACGTCTTCTTCATTATTCGAAGGAACTCTTGAGAGTTGACGACTCCATCGCCATCTCTATCAGCTTCTGTTATCATTTCTTTGAGTTCTTCGTCGGTGAGATTTTCTCCCAATTCTTTGGCGACTCGTTTCAAGTTATCGAAAGATATGTTTCCACTTCCATCGCTGTCAAACAGTTGGAACGCTTTCATTATCTCATCGTTTGTATCCTTTTCAGTAAATCGTTTGGCCATAACTGAGACGAAGTCATCATAAGATATAACTCCGGTTTTGTTTTTATCAATCAGTTCTATCATTCGATTGATTTCCTCTTTCTTGGGCTCAAATCCAAGAGCTCTCATCGCAAACTTGAGTTGTTTGGTCTCAATCTGACCCCTCTCTTCTGAGTCAAATTTTTCAAACGCTTGTTTAATATCAGTTAATGTTTGTTCATTGATATCATATTTGTGTGGTTTAGCCGATGACTTCTTCGATTGGGTGTCACTGGATTTGCTACTCTTGGCTGCCATTTATCTATCAGTAATTAACACTTAAATCTTTAATCGTTTAATTGATTCAAATATTAAAAATTTATTTGCTTTGATTAATGAGATAATTGAATGTTTGGAACTCTTCTTCCACTTGAGTGAACTCAAAGATAGAATCAAATTGTGATCGATTAAAGAGAAGATCAATTTCAGAGCATATGTTTGACTAATTTTGTTGAACACAACTAACGTTTGTCTAATGAATGCCATTCTCTCGCATTTTAATGTGATTTTTAGCTAAAAAGAAGACATTATTTACTATAAAAACAATATTTGTTTTGAAAATTAATTTTTTTAAAAATTTTTATGTTTTTAATAATTCTTAAATAATTTGGTCATTAAATGAAATGAATGCCACCGAATGTCCAAACAATGAATCAATTGATCAAATGGATGATAAGATTAAAACAGAAGAGACGGTCACTAGTGATGGAATTCATTCTTCAGTTCAAAAGCCCGTAATTCAAAACATAAGTCCGCGGACTATAACTGGAGTTTTGTCTGAGTCTAACCATAACTCGATTGAGTGGTCGACTCACGGATTGATCGCATTTGGTTCTCACAATCGGGTTGTTGTCGTCGATACTCTTAAATCTGTTAAAGTGTGTCAAAGTAAGTATTTTCTAATCTTATCAAACATTTTATTAAGAACTTTACTCCAAAAAGCTCTTCATAGACACAACTCTTCTGTTTGTTTGATCCGATGGTGTAATACAACTGAACTGAAATTATGTTCTGTCGATACAAATGGAACTATTATTATATGGGATGTCAGCGAAGGATCTGTTTTGACACTTATTTCCGGTTCTAAAGAATTAAAATCCATTCAATCGATTGAATGGATTGAAATGAATCCCAATTCTGAAGATAGTGTCCAAAACTTTCTGCTGGTTTTATATCGAAATAATAATATTGTATTATATGAGACAGAATTCGGTGAAATTGTTTGGACTACAAGACTTGAACTCAATATCAGTACATTTTCTTTGGATCCGTTTTGCAAAAACAGAGTTCTGTTCGGAATTCAATCAAAAGAATGTAGTTTTGGAACAATTAATGACTTCAGACCAAAAAGAGTCCAAAATAATGCGCTTAAAGTGTTTGGGATCAAAGTCTCCCCTAATTTGCAGAAAACTAATGGTGTGTCTCAAAAGTACAGCCTTTGGATTAAAAACGACAAAACAACAGTTGAATCAAATCTAATACAAAGCGATTGGATTCACATTTGCTTTCATAAGTCGGTTCGGAATCAAGTTTTGGTTGCTTTCAGTCGTGAAGTCTTAATAATAGACCTTTCGATTGAAGCCATAATATGTTGCGTCCAACTCGAGAGGAACTGCTCAAACGTGATGACCATATTTTCGTGTTCACTCAGAAATGCGTTCTTTATTTGTCATGAGTTCGGAGCCGTTTCTCTCCGACTCTTTCAGAAGAAATTGACTTCTGATGGAAACGAAGGAACGAATTCTATTCAAATAAGTTATGCAAATGTCTGTCAATCCGATGGTTTGAGACTTATTAAACAAAACAAGATATTTGGTTACTGTATGTCTCCAACTGATGAGATAAAAGTGGGTCTCCTTCTGAATAATGGACGCCTTATCATCAAAAGGCTTCACAAATTAGGCGCACAGTCTGTATGCGAACCAACAATTTGTTTGCCATATATTTGTGATTTGATTCCTTCTTATGAATATTCTATGAATGAAACCAGAAGTAAATCCTATCGAATAGTGATAAGTCATTTGTTACCTGCGCTCAGTTACAGCCCTCATGTGATTCGAATGTGTCCGGCAGTGACTCTTCGCAATTGGCCAATACATAGACCTCTTTTGGCAGTCGGGGACTCGAGTGGAAGCATTCAAATTTGGAATCTTTTGCTTTCATCCCTCGAACGGGAGTTAAGTATTCATTCTTTTCCTGTCAGAGGAATAGAGTGGACGGGTTTGGAGACATTCATATCATTCGCTTTTCCTAATATTAGTCCTCATTCGGGGAAAACAAATAATGAGCTCAACATAACTGACATCACTTCTGGAAGAACTCTTCCATTAAGAATAGAGAGAAATATGGATTCGTCGCCCATAGAATCGCTCAGAATATCGCATTTGAAACAGTATTTAATAATATCTTTTAAAGACGATCCCTTCGAGATCTGGGATTTAACCACTTTATCGCTGCTCAGAGTTATGCCCAAACAGTTCTCTGTCATAACAGCTATTGAGTGGAGTCCTCTCTATAATAAAAGAGTTGAAAACAATACCACAACTGATATATCGACGGCACAGACATTCCATTTACATTCCAAAGAGAATTTTGTGGTCACAAACATTAACGGAGAGTTATATCACTTCTCAATTGAAGGAAATATTGTTAAAGAGATCACTAATATCCCGCCCGACACTGATATGAGCGCTAATATCACATGCATCGCATGGAAGAGCGATCAGGTCTTATTGGGTGACGCTATCGGTAATCTCAATGCTTGGGATCTAAAGAAGAAGGTATCGAAAATAGAACCGACACATCGCGGACCAATCAAAAAGATTAGGTTTGGACCCGGAAGGGGTAATATGAAGTTCTTAGTTCTGTTTAACGATGGCGTTGATATTTGGGACATTAAAGACTTCAAAATGAACGCACAACTCAAACATCCCCGGGATATGAGCTTTAGAGTAACAGACATAGACTGGGCGGCCAGCGATCGACCCGTTCTGTGCACTTCTGATGGAACTATTTTAGTGACTGATATGAAACTAAAACAATACACGTCTTCTATCTCTGAATTGATGTCTGAAACAGATTCAGAAGAAATAGATTTGACTTCAATTAACTTCGATTTAATGTCCCGAATGTCACGATTTATATTCCGATCAAAACTTATTTTAAATCAATGGAATGGCGGACCAAAACTCCCTGAGTGTGATATTGAGCGCAATATTCTGGTCTCTAAGCTATTCAATGACTTCGATAGCTATCAGTTTTGGAATATTGTCTCTTATGTTATGTCAGATAATAAGGAAAGACTCGATCAAAACAGTGATATATTTCTGGATAACAATCAGTTTCGTGATATTCAGAGCCAAAGTCTTACACTTTTAGAATCGATTCGAAGTACTTATAATCAAAACAGAATATGTTATGAACTTCTTCTTCGCTTAAATCAACCGCAAAGAGTAGTTCAGTTGCTTTTGGAAACCGACCCCTTAATGAATGGCTATTATGTCGACGCTTTGAAAGCATGTCTTATCGCTGCTCTTCAGTCCGATAGTCAGGACTCATCTGCACATCCTGTCGTCAAATTAGTGGCCACTAATCTGATAGCGAGCGGCAAAGTTAGTGAAGGGTCACAACTGCTCTGTTTGATTGGTAAAACCCAAGACGCCTGTCGTTACCTTCAGAGCGATAACAAATGGATGGAATCAGTCTTTTTGGCAAAAGTCAGTCTTATATTCAAATGAAAAGTGTTTTTCATTCAATTTATATTTGATTTCATTAATTCAGTGCACTCTTGAGGGCAACGATTTCATCGATATTTTACGTCGTTTTGGAGAACACCTCTTATCAGAGAATGAGTGGAAGACAGCCGTCTCTCTCTTCATATCTATTAAGTTATACTTAAAAGCAATTCAAACATTGATTAAATTCGATATCGAAAAAGCGGTTCTGTTTTCTGCTGTTTGTATCAAAAGACAAGTCATTGATATTCACGAAAATAAGCAAATTTTGGAAAATATTTTCGATAATTATTGCAATAATTTGGAGAATTCAGGTCTCGACCAATCAATCCTTTATTTTAAACAATTGTTTGAAATATAAATTATATTTCTATTTATTTATTCTTTTAAATATTGATTTAATTTTCTATTAA
Organism: Minunthozetes semirufus; assembly: GCA_034699985.1. Classification (NCBI taxonomy): domain Eukaryota; kingdom Metazoa; phylum Arthropoda; class Arachnida; order Sarcoptiformes; family Punctoribatidae; genus Minunthozetes; species Minunthozetes semirufus. The sequence continues at coordinate 7,747 of JAQIXD010000419.1, forward strand.
TACATTGAAATTATGACTAAAATAATGTTATTTATTATATTATACACAGATTTCAAACTCAAGTTATTCACTAATTATTGATATTTTAATAAAAATTCAATTAATTCCAGAATTTTATTAATTCTTTAAATAATCTAAAAATAAAACAAAAGAATCGATGAAATAAAGGCTCAACTCTTCTTAAAGTAAGTAAGAGTTGTGCCCAAAACGGATTCATTCAATGAAAACTCAACGAAGTGAGGCTTCAATTATAAATCAATAACAAAAAATGTTATTTCTTGAGCGCAGAATAATTAACTTAATAACTGATCTAAACTTGTTTTTGAATAATTTTTGAGATAATTGTAATTAATTGCGAAACAAAACAAAACAATGATTTATTGGAAGAGAGCCGAGAAAACTGTCCAGAATTTATGGAATTATTACCTATTATTCCGGTGTTGTGTTATTGTTATTCCTATTTATATAATTCTTATTATTTGTGGCTCTTATGTGATGGCAAACAACTTGGAAGTGCCCACAATTATCACCACATTATATGAGTTCGCACTATTGGTATTTTCTGCGGCTATTATTTTCATAATTGTGTTAATTTTGGCCACATTTGGATCCGATTCTAATAAGTCTTCTGTAAATGAGTTGGAATATGAAAGTGAAATATTTGACTCAACAAATGAAACACCATTTGATGACATGACTCTCACTAATACCGAGGAGAACCTATTGACCAATTTAGAGAGAGCCACCGATCAAATTGAACTATTACTCGATAATTATTCTGAATTTGTGGTCGATTTAGTCTCAGTCGATGACATACAAAACAATCATAGTATTAGTCGATATGATTATGACTTACCGCCCACTTATGAAGAGGCCATCAGAACCGACGATAAACATCTCATTAACTCTAATAGAATCAAATAATCCTTTAAAACTCATTTCATATTTTATTTTTAATAAAATAGTTATTTTACTTCATTTATAACTCATTCTTATATATATTAGTTTAAATGAATATTTCATTTGGAGATCATTTTGAAATCATTTTTAAATCGCTAATTTATTTAACTGTAAAAATTAATGTAATGCTATTTTTGAAAATTATCGAAAAAATGTCTAGTTCCTTGATTTTATCATTTTATTGTGAATTGACTTTATATTGATTCTTTTAACGTATTTCACTTTGAATAATCATTGGTATTTAATGATTCATTATTAAAGATTATTTTTAAAATTTGTCTAGAAACAAAAATTACTCGTTTATTATTGATCATATCTCACAATCTCTGAATAAAACGTGTCCCGATTGTAAATGCAATTGAAGTAGTGGTCAATAACTCAAGAATTACTTTGAATTTGAATTTTTATTTTTGACATCAAAAACAGTATTATTTGAGAGAAGAGATTCACTTATTAAAAACAGAATACATTTATTGAAATTTGATTACTGGTGAGACTTGATTTGGCAGAAGTAGTTTTTCTTTTAATTGTATTCAAGATATTAAAAATATTCCTAAACATTATTTTCAAAGAGTCTCAGAAAGCAGAATACTTTCATTAATATGGACTTGAATTGCTTAGTTGCAATCAAATGACCTAATAATTATATTATATACATCATACATATATAATTATACATACTTTGAAATCAACGAAAATACAAAATAAAGAATACTTGAATATATAATTTTTAACTTATACCTGGATTAACGAATTTGGATTCAAATTGAAAAAAAATTAATGTTTTTCCCATTCAAAGGGTGATTCATATAATCAATAAATCATTGAATTAATTAATTATTTTATTATCAATGAATATTCATAAGAAAACTCTGAAATGGTTAGCACTACTAATTTTATACAATACTAAAGCCTGACATATCCAAGCAACATTACTAACTTCTAATTTCCTGTCTTATTTTTCTTGTTTTTAAGAAAAGTTTGTATTTTCTATTGGATTCCTATTTAATGAGTTTCTAATACTTTTGGTATTGCTTTTGGTTGTCTACGCATTCATTAAATCATTTAATTAAAGTGTTTTCAAATTATTTGAATATAAATATTTCCTAAAATAATACATCATTTTGTTTTAATTAAGTAAATAATTTGTTAAATTTTCTAAACTTATATTAAAGTTATACCAAGTGTATACTTTTTATTGTATCAATATTGTGATAGATATTGAACTAGCTCTAATTTATTAATCCAAAATTAAGTGAACTAATTACAAAAATGGTTTTAATACAATTGATCACTTATCAGTCAATTTAAGAGTTTGGAAAACTAGTGTATTAGTTCACTAATCGAATGTTTTGATCCATAATTTGTCCAAAACTGTGAACCACTGATAATAGAAGTTAACTCATATGTAATCTAAACCAAGAGTTGAAAATAATAGTGATTTGTCTCATCAAATGAATATCTCGTTTGCCATCAAATATGCAAAACTCTTTGAATCAAAAAATTAACTTATTTTTGAAAATTTATTTTATCGCAAGTTTTATATTTATATGTATTTTAATGACAAATAAATTATATTCATTTGAAAAACAGACAAATTTGTCGAATACTTTAGCTCTCAATTCTGTGGATCAACTCTTAAAATATCAGCAGAAACTCTTCAAGAGCTTTGAGTGGCGGTGTATTTGTAATGAAACTAATATAAAAAGTATGAAATAATAAATAATAATTCTATAAATTAATATCACAAAAATACCTCCTATTTAATGATTTAATAATTTAGCTAATTTAGAATCGGTCACACATTTACGAAGAGCTTATATAGCAGCTCAAGAAGTGTTCAATTATGTGAGCATTACTTTTAATAAAACGGATTTAATAAATGAAAAAATTAAAAAACGTATTCTCTCTGAAGTGAGTGACAGAAAAAAGTGAGTATTTTTAAAACTTCAAATCATTTATATATTTAATTATAAAAACAATTCTTACCACAATTGAGTGCATATATTTATGTGACTTCGATAAAATTTTGATAGATGAAAGAGTATATGATCCTAGATTATTTGCCAAGAATTTGAATGAAAATTTCTGCTAACACCGAAGTTATCGAGGTATTCTTTGGCCAATTAACCAATAGATATTACATTGAGTTGAGTAAAGCATAGGTTTTTACTCTCTATTTCAGTGCTCAACACAGCGTTAGTGTTTCAAAGCTTTGGGTTTTTCTCAAACTATTTACGGAAAGAGCAGAACAAAAGTGGACATTACTTCGGTGTCAACAACAATCTTCATTCAAATTCTTGGCAAATCATCTAGGTACCCTATACTCTTTCATCCATCGAAATTTTATCGAAGTCACATAAATATCCTGATTATTAGTGTAATTCAACTCGAATTGCAAAAAGTGAGTCAAAAGTCAGGTTTGGAAACAATTAAGAACCAAAGACTGGAATCGATTTCGAAACGCATTTCAGCAAAAATATATGGACTTCAAAATCCTCCGAAACAATTGTGTAATAAAATCCCAAAACAAATTTGCAAACTTAGTGTCGACGCCGGCTTTGCGTCCGGTATTCATGAAATACTTTGGTGTTTAGTGTCTGCATATCATAAAAATCAAACGGTTATACTGATTCCCGATTGGACTAAATATTTTGGGCGATCTTCTGATGTTTGGGAGCGAATGTTTTCATCAATCTTTACATCGAAATCACGTGAAAACTGGGAAAGTATTTTCATGCCTTTGAGCACAACTTGCGATTATAAAGATTTACCTAAGCATCAGCTTAAAGACGAGGAGCGACCCAATACTGTGATTGAGAGAAAACTTATGAATCAGTTACCTAAAGAATTTGGCTATGAGTTGATGGCATTAGTGGATAGCCCTAACTCGTGGTTTCACTCACAATTCATTGGATATATTTTGCGATCGCAGCCAAGACTCGAAAGATTTATCGAAGATTTCAAAAGAGATAATAATTTTATTCATCCAATCGTTGGAATTCAAGTCCGAAGAACTGATAAAATAAGTTTCAAAGAAGCGCTTTATTATCCAATTTCTGATTATATGACTGCCGTCGAAGACTTCTTCGACAAACTCGAGTTAACCAAAAAGATAACAGAGAGACGTGTTTTCGTTGCTTCAGATGATCCATCAGTTTTGACAGAACTGAGGAACCAATACAGCGATTATATATTTATTGGGAGCACTATTAGTGCCGAAATGGCTTTCAGTCAATCGACTCGATATTCAAATTCTTCTCTTTGGGGTCTTTTGACGGATGTATTCATGTTATCAGAAACTGATTATATCGTCTGTACCTTCAGTTCTGCCGTCAGTTCACAGAAATTTGTTTTGTAAAATCATTGAAAAATCTTATCCTTTAATAGATATGTCGTCTTTCATACCAAATGATGCGATTCAAGCAAAAGGACTCTTCATTTCAATATCGTTCTCTGGATGTGCCCTTTCATTATCACCACTCTCTAACACCCGTTCGAACAGTATTTTATAACCATTTGGCAAAATCAAGAGATCAGTGGACACTAAAAATTGGTGATCACTTACATGAAAGAATTCGGGGACGTTTTACTGAATGGTTTGATCAGGCTATCAATGGTAGGGGTTGGGACTCTTATTTCTTTGCCTCCAATTCGTCGAAACAGAGATTTTATAAATTATATCCAATTTATAAGGTTTACGACGACATAGAAATCGTATAAAATTCAATATACTTATAAAGGTTTCAATATTTTTATATTCTTTTAAATACACAAATTTTCATTAATTTCAGGTCAATTGCTAAATGAGCATAAATGAGAATAAATGAGCATAAATGAGCATAAATGAGCAACATAGTTTTCACAGTGAAGTATTACATTACATATGCTTCCTCTAATAATTTAATACCAATAGAAAATTACCGGAAAGAACATCCTTATATTATTTTATTTTTGTTGCCTGTCTTCTCATAAAAAGAATGGTTCATAATTAATAATATTAAATTTTATACTAAATTCTATAATTCTATAATTAATTATACCTAAAATCCCGAATTAGACTATTAGCTATAGTCTATTACATTAAATTTCACTGCTTTAAGAAATAATTAAATTCTTATCTGAGTTATCAGTAATCGATATATAAATAAGTTTTAAAGAGATTTCAATATTTATTGCTAAATAAAGTGCTTTCATTCAAACAAAATAAATGGCAAAATCAAAATCAATTAATAAACAGTCGATTCTTTTGAGTGATGAAGAAAACGAATCAATATTTGTTCGGTTCGAAAGCGGGGAAACATCTCTATCAACATCTATCGTTCAATTGGTTCTTAGTTGTCCTCCAGATCACAGTCAATGGCAATTGTTTAGTACTGGTGTTATCTGTTTTGTGAAGAATAACAGAAAAAGATCTTATTTTTTTCGATTATATGATTTCGAAACGAAAGATAAAGTATGGGAACAGGAAATCTATTTGAATATCCAGTATCTCAGCCCTGAATCCAAGTTTCATACATTTGAAGCCGAAGACTGTATGGCTGGACTCAGTTTTACTGATCAAAGAGAATCAGATGAATTTCTTAAAGCAGTTCAACAAAAGATCCAATTGTTGGAAGAAATGTATTCTTCTACTAATAAATATGAAAAGCAATATAAGACGGGAACTACTTTATTGGAAGCGCCACAAAACATCACAATAAGAACTCATTCATTGGAATCAGTGGTTAACACAAAAAAGTTTTCATTTAAAAAGAAATCTTCGAAGAAATCCAAACCAAAAATAGACAAATTGTCGATAGGACTTCCCACTAATTTCAGACACATTCAACACATTGGTTGGAGTCCTGACACCGGATTTGATTTCAATGTAATCGATCCAAAACTTCATAATTTCTTCTCTTTGGCCGGAATTACTGAAAACCAATTGCAAGACAAAGACACCAGAAAATTCATATTTGATTTCATTGATTCACATGGTGGCATTGAGACAGCCTTTCAAGAAGCGTCAAAACCCAATCAGGTATAGTTCTTCTAAAAAAAACATAACAACAATTATATAAACCAAATGATTTCAAATCTCCGCAAAACTCCGCAAAGATTAAGCTTCGAATGATTATTATTATTTTAACTTTTTATAGGTTTATTAATAATTATTCGCATTTAGATTAATTAAATTGAGTCAATTTTTCATTTAAATTTACAACTATTATAAAAGTATTATAATTTGCTCATAAGAGTCATTTGAGGAGCAATTGAGACATTTAATTCATTAATTGTGAGCCTATTATAAATTTAATTTATTGATTAATAGATTAAAATCAACAGAAAATCAAACACAGAAAGTGGTTCACCAAACATGTCACCCAGAAGAAGAAGTCCATCGCCCTCTCTCCCACCACCACCACCTCCTCCTCTTCTTTGTCTTCCACCCCAAAAGTCTGCAGAGTCTTCTCTTGTTTCTCCTCCCCCTCCTCCCCCACCTCCACCGCCACTAAATTTAGCTCCTGTTTCTCCCCCTCTTATTCCTGAGTTATGTATTTCAGATGCGAATGAGTTGAGATCAAAACCAATTGAAAAGAGCAAAAGTGAACAAAATGTTGGTGATGACCGAAATGAACTGTTGAAACAAATTCGTGGTGGGATTCGTCTGAAGAAAACCGAAACAATTAAAGAAAAATCAAAATCATCTGAAAGTTGTGAGAATAGTGGAAATCCTTTGGCCTCCGCTTTATCTAAAGCACTTCAAAATAGATTTCGTGTCAATCATTACAATCAAACAACTAATCACTCTTCAGAAGATTCCGATGATTGCGATGAAACTCATTTCAATGAATGGAGTGATTAATTGCTTCTCTCATGTTTTCTTAATTTTGTTTAACAATTACATTAAATTCCTTGACTTAAGAATTAAAAATATCATTTATTTCTCACTCATTATTTGAAACGAAAAAAAGATTAATCTTTTCATTGTATTAGTCATTGGATTAATTGATTATATTTTTGAAATTATTCAAACTCTTGTCTCAATTAATTAATGGATAAAAATATCCTCAAATAAATCTCAGAATGAAAAAGTTATTTTTATTTAAATTATAGGAAAATAGTTAAGAATTAAAAAAGATTAAATTGAAAAATAATAAAATATTTTTGGTTTAAATATATTATATTTGGTAATTCAATATTTAATGATTCGGTTAATAAATGTTTAAATCAATATTTGTTGAATAATTAGCTACAATTGGCTAATATAAGGCTTATTATTAAAGTTATTAATTAATTTGTCTCTACTTTTGACTGATGTTTTCGTCACAATAACAGATACAATAGATTTTGAATGATTTCTATAATTTAGATGATTTCCATAGCAACTCAATAGAGATGTGTTGCAACTCTTATACAGAATCTACAGAATCCCAAACATTCTGTTTCATTGAGTTAATTCTGTCCGACATTTTGCCACTATTTTGAATTCAAATATTCATTTATTTTGAATATTAATTATAAATATTTGAGATTTAAGTTAATGTTTAAAATGGAATCTCAATCAGAAGGCAGTTGTGTTGAGGAACAGAATCAGCAAAAGAATAACACTTCAGCCGTCAGTGGAAACAGTTGCGAACGTAATCCCAATGACGTTATGGTTATATATGAATATGAAAATGAAGACACAAACGATGACTACGATCTGGCTTTAGATGGGTTTATCCTCGACGGTTGTTCCAAATGGTTGTACAGACTTTCACTCATTCTTTTACCACTTATGTTACTTTTGGTCATTTTTACGGCCATTTTCTCGAGTGATTCACTTAAAGGATTGCAATGTAAAGTGAGTCTACTTTTAACATTATTTTTAAAAATCCATTGAATTATATTATAATTTATATATAATTTTAAACAAATATCTATAAATTGTTAATAAAAATAACCCATAGATCGGCAAAGTTTTCATTGTTTTGGGAATATCTGTGGCTTTCCTGGCTTTTTACTTCTTGTGTCGCTATGGGTTGCATATCCGAAGATTGTATAGGAATCAAAATGGAAGAAGACATCAAACAAATAATAGCACAACAAATCAGACAATAAATGGCCTCAAAAATAGTAAAATATCTAAAAAACAGCTTAAATTTCTACTCCAAAACCCCTGGCATAGGGTCACAGAAAGTGAACCCAAAGAAAAGTATTCAAATCGTGTCGATGTTTACGTTGAGAATGGCTTATATCTGGCAAATAATGAAATCGTCTGAACATATTTTATCAGATTTTCTTATCTAAAATTCTAAGAAAATATATAATTCGAGAATAATTTCTCATTTGAGTCCAAATTAGAGGAATATCTTGAAATATTTGCCATAAATCTAATGAACTGAAATCAGAAAATGGACTCAAAAATGCCTCAAATTCTGTTGAAATTTAAACAGAAATATAATAAAGTGATTGTCCTTTAAACTGAACGAAGCCTTAATTGAAATCAATTCCAGAATGAAAACTGTTTTATAATTTTAAGAATTATAGAATCGTTGATATATTGTCTCTATTTTTTCGTTTTGAGTCTTTTGACTTAAATATTAAATTTTTCAATTGATTTTACTTTATATGTATCTATTGATTAGTTGACAAAACTTCGAACAATAAGTCTTACAAATCATATGAAATTTTGAGTTCTGGCGAAAAACCAAAATATGTTTTAAAGTTTTCAATTTATTAGAGATTCTGTTGAATAATGGAAAACACATTCAAACGTTTTGATAAAATTGTAGTACAATTAAAATGAAATGAGAGATCATCTTATTTGTCGAATCAGCTCAAAGTGAAGACATTAATTCCTTATCACTCATTTCAACACAAATATAATGCCCAATGATTTAGTATTTCTCTGTTGAGTTTTCCGAAAATCTTTCAATACTCGAGATTTGAAAAAATATATCTCAAATTTTATTACATTATCGACAAAATAATATTAGATGTTTGTTCTTTTATCCCCAAAATCCCTTTATTGCAAGATTGACAAACTCGAGAAATACTCATTTAAATCAAAAATCGATATCAAATTAAATATTGGTTTTATATTACCAGCAAAACCAAAAGGATTAACCAAATTCTATACAAAGTCCTTGAATGAAATGGGTTGTGCAATCACATTATTGCAGAAGATTTAAGAATATAATCTGCCCTTTCTTATCCATACATTAAAAGATAGTAAAGAGTTGTGAGCGACCCATTCCTCATTTAAGATGAGTTTTGAATTTAGCCTATTATTTAAAAGAATATAGTGGGTTATTATTAAGATAATCGGTATTATTAATACTACTTCAATGGATTCTAATACGGTTTTAACATTTTATAAAATCATTATATCGTCATTCAATCGCTATTTTAAAAATTGACTTATAATTAGAAATTTGTTGATTCTTATAAAAATATTTAATGGTTCACCAATTGGTCACAATTTCATTCACATATCCAAAAATTTATTATTAAATGATTTAATTTTGTTAATTATATTAATTAATAATAATATTTGTTGTCTTTTGACGTTTTGTAAAAATATTAATATTTTATAATTGTTTAGTAATTAAGTGTTTGAAACAATAATGTGGTCAATATTTTTACAAATTTTATGTACAAATAACCAAATAATAAGATATAAGAAATAAAAACTTGATTTCTACTGAAAAGATATTAATACTGAATTATAATAATAAATATGTTATTGTACCTCGCTCATAAATCGGGATTTTTTTAATATTTAAAATACGAGAAAAACTATTTTTATTTAAAGTGTTTTATTGAATGATTTAATACTGAAAAATGAGTGAAACTAAGAAGAAATACAAAGAACTGAAGCGAACAAAACTTTTGAACATAACCGCGATTAAGAACTTATTATTCATTCAATCAATTCTTCTTACAATCAATTTATTGTTTGTCTGTATTTATACATTAAATTTGATAATATATTTCATTGATTGGAACGACAAAGAGTTCAACATATTTTCATTAATTATATTTCTGAATGCATTGAATTTAATTGCGATTGCAATCTATTTATATGCGGTTTATACCAAACACTGGAATCAGTCAATACTTACAGTTTATTTGATTTGTAATTCTCTTTGGATTCTAATAACTGTTTTAATAACTTCAATGATTTATGCCTTTCCCAGTGAGTCTAATAACTTATTACTCATTACTTTTCAGATCAAATCAAATCATAAGCTAATTAACTTTTATTCATATCCAAGGCTTGTATAAAGAGATTACAGCGAATATAGTGATCGCAATGATATTTGAATACTTATATATCGGCACCAGTTTTATGGTTTGCGTTCTCATTAATATTCACTCAAAGAGAATAGAAATCAGTTCTAAACTAATGGAGGAATTAATAAATACTTCAAAAGAGAAAAGGTCTCGGATTCAAATTAAACCATTGAATCTTCTAATGAAAACGAAATTACTTAAAGACACACACAATCAGTTTGATTTTGACGATGAAATCTCTCTTCAATTCAAAGAAATTCTTCAACAAATCACTAAATTGAAGCAAAGGATTAATTCTTTGGACAATTAATTCATTTTTCACTCAAATAATAATAAATTTTATTAAAATATGAATTCACTTATATTTATAATTTTCAATTCTTTTCATTCTATATAAGATTGAGAGTCCTCTAATAAATTGAAATTATATAACATTACAATCAAATGTTTAGATTTTATTTAATATATATTATTTAATAACTAATAAGTTATTAAATGATTTTTTTCAGTTCATACTTTTAATAACAATAATAAAACTTAATAAAAAGATTATTTCAATTATATCCTAATTATATACAATTAGCTGACAATTAGCCTACTATTCGACCAATTTTAAGAGATTATGAAATACAATAGATTAGGTATTGACGTCTCTATCAGTTATTAATTAAGTTATTTATAAATAAATAAATTTAATAAACGAACGAAGAAATTGAAGCGAAACTAGTTCTTAGAATAAAATAAAACAATGAAAGGATTTTCGATATTTTCATTTCATTTGATTTATTATTTAATTTATGGAATCTATGGACAAATATTAAGTAATACGACATTAGACGAAGATTTTTACAGAAATTCGGTAAAAGTTGATTAAAAATGTGATAGAAGTGATTCTCTATTAAACTTTAATTAAATCAAAGGTTGAGTTCATAGAATCGCGTGGTTTTGAAGCTCAAACTTATACTGTGGTAACTGAAGACCAGTATATTTTGACCGTTTTTCGTATCGTTAATCCATATATCAGTGAAGAACAACGAAACCAAACAACACCAGTGATCTTATGGCATGGAATCGCTGGCAATTCTGACTCATGGTTGGTGTCGAGGAAGGGTGTCTTAAATGAAGATGGAGTTTATAGTGAAGACAATGGTAGTGTAATAAATGATTGTTCTGGTAATTTCACGTCAACCCTCTCCTATACTTTGGCTGCCTGTGGTTATGATGTATGGCTGGCAAATAGTAGGGGCGGACAGTATTCTAATAAACACGAAAGTCTAAATGAGAATCGTATTTATCTATTTATTTACATTTGAATATTTAAATAAACAAACATTTATATCTTCAGAGCCTGAATATTCTGATTACACTTTAACTGAACTGGCACTCTATGATATCCCTTCAGTGGTCGAACACATTCTGAAAATCACAAATAAAGGCATAAAATTCATTCCTTTATAATATTGATGATTGATCATGTGCAAATCTTAACATCAAAAAATATTTTATCTTAATGTAATTACAATTAATGTATTATTATTATTAGATTCTTTGTCATTTATTGGTCACTCTATGGCGACGACAACTATGTTTATATTGCTTTCATTGAAACCAGAATTTGAAAGATTTATAAATTGTTTCATAGCGTTAGCACCGGTCGCTTATTTTGAAAGCGCTAAGTCTAATGTGGTTGAGTTAGCACCTGTTGAGCCAATAGCAAGGTAAAATTGTCATGTACACATTGTTTATATAACTCAACTTAAGGCATTAAATATTAAATTTGAATGTGTGAAGACCACTCAAATTTCCATTAGGTTTGACACCTAAAAGTGCCGAATGGTTGGGCTCTTATATCTGTAGTGACAAACTCTTTATCGATATTTGCATTGATATGTTTGGACAGACATATGGAAGCGATCCATACAATTTAGACAAAGTAAGTTTTATTTCTAAAACTAACTCACTTTTAACATTAATAATGATATAATAATGTATAAAGGAAAGATTTGGAATAGTACTAGCTAATTCATTGGATAAAACATCAATTCGAGTATTTCTACATTTCGCACAAATTATAAACTCTAAACGTTTTCATTACTTTAATTATCCGACAATATATGAAAACTATCGAAAATACGGTCGAATGACAGCACCCGACTATCCTCTCAATAAAATTTCATCGAAAAATATCGTTATATTTGAGTCTCTGAACGACTATTTATCGAATCCTTCAGATGTTAACAAATTGGTTAAACAACTTAAAGGTATAAATCAAATCAACTGATTATATGAATTGATTAATCAAAATGAACTTAATTTCAGTCCCACTATTAGCCAGACATACAATAGCTTTCAAATATTGGAATCACGCCGACTATGTTTGGGCTAAATATGCAAATAAATACCTCAATCCTATTATATTGAAGACTTTGAACGACAAAAATGAATTGGATTTCACTGATATTACATATAATATAATATAAGTTCAAGTTTTATATCTATTATTAAGTTTAGTGATAATTAATAAAGTAATTACTTTGAGCTTTTTATTTATGGTAAAATTCTAGTAAAACTACTGAACTTTCAGATTTAATATTTATGCCCTTATTATGCCCTCATTATGCCCTTGGCAACACAAAAAAGTTAAATTAAATTCTTATCTATTAATTAGATATCTTGAAATTGAAAACTGAAATAAAATTATTTATTATTATTTAAAGTCTAAAAAATCTATTGATATTTAATTGTGTTATTACTGACAAGAGATTAGTGACTCAAATAATTATCTATTAAATTGGTGTCTAATAATTAGAGTCTAATTATTAGACTATTTTTGTGATTTCAATACAAGAATCAAAGGAAGCGCTCAAATAATTCAAACGATTTGTTATCCAATGAGAACTCATTTTTATCGATACAATTGTAAGCATTCAAACACGTGTTCTGAGTATTTAATTAACACTTTTTTGAAAACCAAATAATTTATAATTTTGTTAATAATTTGATAATATTATGGCAAATGATTACAATAAACAGGTCTTTATCTCACATTATTTTAATTATAATTTTAATTATTTCATTCAATTTTTATCACTAAATAATCTAACAATTTCTTTGATTTAATTCAAATCCAAATTATTTTGTTTTTTAATTGCGAATAAAAAATTGATTTTTAAATAAAATATTGTTTTAAAAGGTCCACGACTTTAAGGAAGAGATCAAGAAAGAGGCCGAAGCTCTCGTCTTGAAGACGTTTCCCCGAAAAATACTCGAATTACAGGCTTTACTTAATGTGAGTACAATTTGTTTATTTATTTATTTGTTTAATTGATTGACATTTAATTAATTTGTTGTAAAAAAGAGCCCAAAATTCACAATAAAGAAGTTGTCTGACATATGCACAGACATAAACATTCCAATCCCGGAACAGCCTTTTGTAAATCACGCGGACAAACCCGATGGAGATTTGCCGGTACTTTAAGAATACGTCAATTTTTTTAATGTCTTTTAATTTGAGATAATTTTTGGCTTTTAGTCAAAGAAAAGGAAATATACTGCCATTGATTGCGATGAAGTGAGCGGTACTAAAGTGTTGGTTTTGCCAAATGGTGTTTCCCCCTGTAATTCACATGTCGTAGAACTCATTGAAACAGTAAAACCTTTGATCCGTCAATTGGTCGAAGACGCAAATCTGGTGATTATTCTTATATTTAATGTCTTTTTATTTGATTTAATTATTTTTGTATTAAACGACAAATCAGTTAAAAATGTGGATTTTGTTTCTGATTCCTCGTATCGAAGACGGAAACAATTTCGGAGTTTCCATTCAGGTTTAGTTCACTCAAAATCATTATTCATTTCAAAGAACTCATTGTTTTGATCCAATTTAAAGGAGGATACTTTAGGAGAGATACGTACCGTTGAAGGGGAAGCCGCCGCTTATTTTGATCAGATGTCACGTTATTTTCTATCCCGAGCCAAGACAGTGGCCAAAGTGGCTAAATATCCTCACGTCGTATGTTTTTCTGTGCCTCATGTCCTCCCTGTCCTTCATTTAATTGAAATTATGTTTTAATTGATTGATATATAGGAAGACTATCGGAGGACTATTCAGGAAATCGACGAAAAAGAGTTTTTAAGTTTACGTTTAGTTGTGGCCGAACTGCGTAACCATTACGCAACTCTTCACGATATGGTTACCAAGAACTTAGACAAAATCAAAACTCCCCGCTCTTCCAACAATGAAAATATGTATTAATATTAAACTCTTTTTCGAAATTCATTAAAACTTCAAATATTTGATCGAATTTTGAATTCATTTTTATATCTTTTATTTAAATATTTTTTATTTTGAAATCAATTCTCAATTAATCGCAAAATTATTGAATAAAAGTTTAATTCAAATAAAAATAAACCAAAAATTGTATTAATTGACTTTTTTTTAGGTTTAAGTAATGAAAGTCATAATTATTTAAACTTTCTTCAAATGAGACAATTAAGTGTTTTATCAAAATTTAATCAATAGGTCTGAAGCAAAGGTAAAATATGTGTGAAATCACTCCAAACGACTCCAAAGCAATTCAGAATAAATTATTATTTAATTTCAGCCCAAATTCGGTGAGTTTTGTTTACAATATTTCATTTAAAATATGGTCTATTGATGTGATTCCGGAGAAGAAAACACTTAAGAAAAAGCAAATCAACAAAAATAAGTTAATTTATTTGATAGCTTTGTTCCGATAGTAGTAATTGTTTCCGACTTTATCGCCGTTAATGTAAGTGAAATGAAATGAGAAAAAGAAAAACTCAATTAAGAGTATATTTTGTGAACTATTTTAACATTTATTTCAACATTTGGGTCGAAATACAAAAATAAACTCAAAATAAAAGTGATTTCAAATAAATTTTGTTCGCATTTATTGAATGAATTTTTTGTATGAAAATATATTTACTATTTTTGTTTCAATTGATAAGTTTGTCGATAAAAACATCTATCAATTAATTAATTGAATATTTTTGTCAAATTATTGGTAATTTTAATAAATGTTTTGTCGGATTTAATTTAAAGAGAATTATGTCATTTATTTTTATAATTACTTTTCTATAGTTTTTACCGAATATAACAAACGATATGAAAATCAATGTTTAAATGAGTCGAGACTTGTTCTCATACAAGAATTAGCGTTTCTTTAGATCTATGAACTTTCAAATTTGTCCCAATTTAGGGTTATTGGTTCTCTTGACTCAAACGGTGAAAGTCTTATACAACTAAAAGAACAAGTTTATAGTATTGTCTGATCCGTTGTTCGATTCACTTGAGAAAAAACTTTCAATTCGTTTCAAATAACCGCTAAATCTGTTATTAAAAGTCAATTAAAAGTTTTAAACTTTCACTCATTTTTTTGATCGATTAGATCCCATCCAATCATTAAATTTTCAAAACAAATAATTCTTTTAAAATCTTTTTTGATATGAATTTAATTAAAATCATCTGTAAGAAAATCATTAATTAATTAATTGTTTCTTTGATTACAACTTATTTATGGTTTTTTCAATTTCTATTTGAAAGGTTTAACAGCTTTGATATGTGTTTATAAATGTGAAGCCCAACGAACCAGAAGTCGTGGCCGAAGTCGTTCCAATAGGAATCGGAGCGATCAGGTTTGTCATCTCAAAGAAGTCGATACTTGTTTGGATAAAATTCAAGCTCTAACCAAAGGCCCGAATCCTACTGTTATTATCACAACTTCCGATGGTATCGACAAAATTTGTGGGTCTGTTCACAACATTTTATTAAACTTTATATTTAATTAATTTGAATTAATTGGGGAGAGAGAGAGAGAGAGAGAGAGAGAGAGAGAATCAATAGTGGGATGAGTGGATACGCAGTCTCTCCATTGATTCCAAGAACATATTTATTGGTTATACAACTTGTTATCTCAAAGTCTTTCAATCGTTGGATCTGTGAATGTCTTAAAATAGCGATAAAACATTGTTCTGTTTATTGTTATAATAAAATTGAAAATTAATTTTTATTTATTTTCCAATCATTTAATCAAAAAATGAGTTTTAATTATAGTTCTGGAGATTTGTTCGAAAACGATGAGAACCTTATGAGTCCACAATTTAAAGAATGGATGAAACATGCAATTGATTTTACAAATGTTTCAAATAATACAAATGAGAGTTTGGAAAGATATCTTGCTGATATTTTGATATTCATTAAAAATGGTACGGACCAGGATTATCGCCGAAAACAGGCCATAAAGAATGCATCAGTCATTCTCTTCTATTCGTTAATAATATTTGTGTCACTTTTCGGAAACCTTTTGGTCTGTTATGTGATTATATCGAAACAGAGACTGAGATCGCGAACCACTAATATTCTTATCCTGAATCTAACCATTTCTGATCTGTTGCTGACACTCTTCAACATTCCTATAACTATGGGTGAGATTTCTCATAAAATTAGATTTAAACTCTATTATCAAAATTTTACTCTTTTTTCGGTCACTCAATAATTTGAACGAATTTTATTGAATTATAATATCAATGATAGCAATGATACTCTCAAAGCTAACCTAATAACAACAATTCTAATCAAATGCTATTGGAGTGAACAAAAAAGTATCTTTTTATGTCATTTAATTGTATTAAAAAGTGATAATATCTCATTTTGAAATAAGCCCTAAGAGAATTTGAGTAATCTTGGTATCTCTTTTTCAGAGATATTTATATAAATTTTCTTCGGATATTCGCAAAAGTATTGCAATTTATTTGTGAGAGAATCGAAAACTATGACACAGTATGAGATGAAAATCAATTATTGTTACAAAAACATATTATTTCGAGTGATAATCAACACAAAGAGCTATTTGAGGACATATGAGCATAAATGAGCATAAATGAGCATAAATGAGCATAAATGAGCATAAATGAGCATGAACAAACTGAACGAACTATTTTTCCTTTAAATATTATATATTAATATTTAAATTATATAAGTTTTGTTTTTCTAGTTTTAGTAAGTATTTTACTAAAAACTACTCATTTTCAATTACTTGATGCTTCAATTTCCTGTTCATCCAATTACTATAATCTAATCTACATATTATGTTAACTGTGGTCAAACAAAATCATGTTAAATTAGTAAAATGATCCTACTCCCACTCTAAGATAAATTCAATTATAAAAGATCGGATGAGTGATTGAGTGCTTCAACCATTATTAAATGTATCGAATTCAACTCATATGCAAAGTCTAGAGAAGCGAAAAATAAAAAATTTTACTTTTAAATACTATTTGTTTAATTGTATCTATTTAAATGCTAATATATCTCTGAAATATATTTTAAATATCTTTGAAAAGAAAAATTCATTTACCAAGAATAGTTTTAAAGTCTAAAAACTTTAATAGAACTATTAAAAATATGGGTGTATGGTCAGACCACAAATTTAATACAATATATTTTTAGTGGTTTCGAAGGAGTATCAAAGATTTTGTCACTTTTGTCACCAAATAATTGATAAAAGAAAAATTTCTTCTTCTTCCCCTTAGATTCGGTAATTAACCGGATTCGGATAACTCAGATTCGGTTATTATATAGAATGAGTGTCGAAAGGGGATTGAATCACAAATTTCCTCTGACCTCAGAAATTTTCATGATTATTGTCATATATATATAAAATATATTCATATAAGTTATAACCACACAACACATAACAGCTAATACAAGAAGTTTTTCCCGAGAAAAAGTTATCTAATCTAGATTATCTAGAATGTACTTATAGAGGATTTGAAATTGTAGATTGCTCTCTGAAAAATGAGTATCCTTCTTATTTAATTATCTATCAAATTAATGAGGTTTGTAAATCTGATTTCTGAAATCTGATGCAAATACTAATGAAATGGGATTTGTAAACTCTTTGGAATTGTTGGGAACTGCTATTTGCAACAGATTACATCTCTTAAATTTCCTCTAAAGAAATTAAACATAGTTTGGCTCACATTTCCATTCAGATCAAAGAGTTTTCTATTCATTTTTTTTAAAAAGGTTTCTCTCATTTAATAAATTCTTGGAATAAGAAAACATATTTTAAAACTGAAGTCCAAACCAATGAATGAACGCTTAGAAAAAAATAGTCAATTATTTTCTTATATAAAAAAAATTAGAAATGTTTTGACAGATAATTGAAACCTATTTTGAAAACAAAAAACTGTTGCAAATTTTTTTTTAAATACAAATCCTTTAAAGACTTCAGATTTTATAGACAGTATAAGCTCTTTCAAAACTGATTATTTTGTAACCTTGCAAATATGTCAAAAATATTATTTTTTCAAATCTATTTAGTTCAAAAATGCCAAATTCATATTTATTCATTTAACGCTACACTAGGGTCCAAGATTTTATTAAGTTAAAATGTTATTTTCAGGATCTACTATCTCCACTATGGTGCAATCCTTTTTAGAATTTTCGATTTAAGTGATGAATAGGTGTGAAGAGGGCCAAAATAACAACCTTATTAGTAAAATTAAATTATATTACAGAATGTAATACAATTATGTTATAATTTAGCATAACTCGTATGCAATACGAGTATAGAGGGAAAGTGTCTTTTACGGGTTTCATCAAATATTGCAATCATTTTAAAACCTTTAAAATTAATATTCATTCAATTTATATATTATTCAAGATTGCTATTAATTAAATTGACATTTAGTTAAATTAAAATGGTCAATTTATTAAAATCGATCTTCAGAAGCCCATTTAATTGATTGTGAAACGCTTAGATTAATTTACCCATTCTTTATTTGAAGCCTGATTACGTCAAGTATAAAATTGATCAAAAAGAGTGGACGTTCAGTTTTAATGTACCTTATAATGCAATATGAATGTAACATCATGTTAAACGATGCCTAATAGCAATTTATATGAATAGTCATAACACATAAATATTGATTCATTTAAGAATACGATAAATTCATTATTTGAATAAAATGATGAAAAATTAATGAAATTTCAAAGAATTGTGTCTCATTCATTTAAAAACATTAAAAAATATCTTTTCTATTTGAAAAATATGTTGAAATACTTTTCTTATCTCTAATTATATTGTTATAAGACTTTTAACATAACATAACATTTTGTTTTTGAAAACCTTTATCACAAAAAAAAATTAAAATAATTTTACTTTCAATTAGAATAGTCTAATGTTTCGGTATAGAATTGTCTAATTTTGCCGAATATTTGTCTAATTTTAATCAGTGATGTCGAAGGTCTCCGGCCTCAGGGGGGGATTAGGGGAGG
>JAQIXD010000420.1:0-27219 GCA_034699985.1 Minunthozetes semirufus
ATTGTAGCGCAAAAAGCGTTGAAGCGCTCAGACTTTGACTTCAATTGATTTAATTGAATATCGCACTCAACCGACAACTGATCCGACAATTGTTTTTCTGTTTAAAACTTGAATGTCATTCAATATCACTGAAGAATGGTTTCGCAATTGAGATGAGCGCTGATTAGCGGTAATAATGTCTACAATTGTAAAGACGTCACAATTTATTAATAGAGTATCTTCTCTGCCATTCATTGCCAGTGATTGTCGCTATACTATACAACTGCTGTACAACTAATGTACTAAACTCTACTAAAACTATTTATATTCAAAGCATTTCTATGAATGAATAACTTAATACATGAATGAATCGATTCGTAAGAAACACAACTCCACCAAAAGTTTTAAACGGGTTTTCAAACACAATCTTTAAATTTGTTGATATGTTGACCACATTCCTATCCATTCCTAATACTCTTAGTTTTCTTTGTTTTTCTTATTCATGAATAAAGAAAAAAGAAATTTAGTTTTGTTTTCTAAAAACTGCTCAAAACTTATTATCAATTATCAAATAATGGCTTCAATTCTCTTGAAGTCTATTCTCTTGTAATTTGATGTAAAGTCATTCGTACTATAATTAAGTCATATCCGGTATTCGCCTCTAATTTACTTCAATTTAGTATTTCAAACGATTCTTCTCATTCTTATAATTTAAAAGTTCTTTAAAAGTATTTCATTCATTCATTCTTACAATATTTGAATCAAAAAATAACACAGAATTCGTTTATTTAAACAAAAATTGATGCAAATATTTAAAAATAATATTCTCTGATATTCTATTAATTAATTCTAAAATTGTTTTAATTTTGATTTATTTATGAAAACAAATAAATTTGTTTCGTATTTAAAATCATAATTAGATTAATGAAAAATAAGTAGAAAATACTAAGAATTATGGTTTAGTTATTGATTATATTATAAGTTATAGATTTGAAGCTAAATATGAAAGAAAAGTCTAAGTCTTTGTTAGAGTTTAGTGTAGTATTACTTATGTGACAAAATTGCTGACATTTAACGTTTCCGGTGGTTAGTGGTAACCAAGACTGAGCTAACATTGAATGACGCTCTTTAGTGTCCGGTCTCTGAGGGAACCAAATGGATATTAGAGAGACATAAGACATACAATGAACACATGCCGGTCCTGGGAATGCAAATTAATTTGTGTAAAAAGATTTTCTCGTAATTTCGCGCCCAACAAATGCTACTTATATTTAATATTATAATAACTTTTCCCCGAACTTTAGTTCTCTACTCTTATTCTGTGCTCAGAATTGTGTTTACATTAAAAGTAAAGTTATTATTGTGAGAGAAGATGACTCCTATAACTTCTATGACGACAACTTCCTGTTTAAACCTAATTTAAGAAAACTATCGAAACCAAAACCAACTAATTTAGACGACAATTACTTTTGTCATTTAGTCTACAATTCATTCAACTTTTACTTCTGACCTTTTTTTCATTACAATAATATAGAAGACAATAATTGTCTTATTCTTTGATAAGAGAATAAATTTTGAATCTGATCTCATGTTTTCTTAACATTAAATTTTTGATGAATTGTTTGATT
Source organism: Minunthozetes semirufus (assembly GCA_034699985.1). Taxonomy (NCBI): domain Eukaryota; kingdom Metazoa; phylum Arthropoda; class Arachnida; order Sarcoptiformes; family Punctoribatidae; genus Minunthozetes; species Minunthozetes semirufus. Next base: position 1,608 of record JAQIXD010000420.1, read on the forward strand.
GAATTTATTTATTCAATAATCGGTTAACTAAACAATCGTTTGACTAAATGGTGTGCTTTTAATACTTTAATGTCTTTCATGTCTTGTAATCAATAAATCAATTGAAAAGAGAGATATTTCTAAGCATTTATCGAATAAATGGCATAAATGTTGACAAAAATAATGGAAACTCAAAGTAGTATTGGATATGAGTCCTATCATTGCCTATCAATTATTTAGAGACTACTCATACCATTGAGAAGTGTGTTATCTGTGGAAACCCTTCACTCGTGATGTTTATTGCAATTATTTTCAGCGATATTTTCGTATTTGAAGGCCGACTCTGTTTTGTCATTTGCTTCGTTCATCTCTTCGACCGGAAGTCCTATAGAGTGTAGTATTAAGTCCTTTGAGAGACTTGTATGAGAGCCAAACCCAACTTCTCAATAGTAAAAGTTGTAGGAATAGTAAGAATTGTGACCAAATATATTAACTGCCTTTCAAACGCTTTTCCAGATTAAGCTCTTGAGTTGTACCTAATACCAGACCATTGAGAGTACAGCTGTGCTAACAATAACCCAATAAATATCAATACTTTTCTCTACTTTTCTATTAAAGCTTTTCATCAAATTCTTGAAAATGTATTCAATGGTTGACTCAAATTATATGACTTTATATTACTTTTCGAATAAAATATAAATTAAATAAAAATAAATTCATTAATAGTTTTATTTATTTATTAAACGTTTAGTACGTCGGATGTCTTGGGATTAATACTTCGATGAAAAGTCTTGATTTCGAGACCCGTTCCCAAATTGCAAAGGAATGTATAAACAGAGTCTGTGAAAGCGGTGGACTTAAAACTCCTGATAAGAAGCGACGGCCAGAGAAACGCATTAATCGAATGTTAGCCGAAAATCCAAATATGGGTCAGAAATAAATGATTTAACAATTAGTCCAAAAAACACTAAATTTTTTATTGTATTTGAAACAGACTGTGCCGGAGCTGACGTCAATTTAGTTATCACGAGTTCGTTCTTGCATTTGACTGTAATAGAAACCGGAGAAGTAATTAATGATTTAATCTATAATTGTTTGAAAAGTGTTTTAACCCTTCATTTGTTTATCAGAATATCGCCAAACATGAAATGCCGAACATATCGTTCGCCTCCGGAGGCGATACCGACACTTTGGATTTCGTAGCCTATGTAGCAAAGGATCATCGGTACGGAAGAGCCTGTTTTGTTCTGGAGTGTGGCGGAGGCCTCGCTCAGGATGTTATTACTACTATTGGACAGGCATTTGAACTCAGATTCAAAGAATTTCTCAAAAGAAGTCCCAGAAGTAGTTCAGCCAATGATAGGTATTTCTGTCTATAGTTTAAAGTTTTTATTTTTTAATTGTTTTGTCATTAATTGAAGGCTTGAAAGCGTATGTCCTGTGGGTGCTGTCAGTGCCAACAACTCGAACAACGTTTCAACAAATTTAGTTAATAATAGCGATAATAATAATAATAATAATAATAACGGAAGACTCGATGATAGGGAGTACTACAATGATTTACCGGGAAAAATACCGCCCGATCTTCCATCAAATGACTCCTCCGACAAGTCTACTAAAGAATGTGTCACATTTCAAAGGCTACCAACGGCTGCCCCGCGATCTGCACTCAAAAAGACATTGACCCCAAACGAACAAAATTCTCAAAATCTGATTGATTTAAATATCGATATTCAAGACGAGGCTAACAGTGATTCGCCTCAAACAGAATCTACTGATGAAAACATTCGTTTAGACCATCAGTATGTCAACTGTTCCACAGAAGACGCCGCGAATCAAATGAAAACAGATGAAACACATTTAGAATCTTCGGCTCAATCTATAAAAGATCCGTTCGATATGCGTAAGGAATCACTTGACTTAAATGTAGATAATTTGCTTAATCTCTTCTCTTTAAACATTTATAGAGCCATTCAATAGTGCATTGGCTTCGGTCACACCCGAAATGGTCACAGAATCGGGTATATGTTCGACACAAACCAGGAATTGCATTGATTTGCAATTAGAGAAAGAGGAGTGGTTTCACGGACCCATTAGTCGTAAACAAAGCGAGGAACTCGTTGTTAAAGACGGAGATTTTCTGGTCAGAGAGTCTCAGGGCTCACCCGGACAGTATGTCCTCACAGGAATGCAGAGCGGAATTAGGAAACACCTACTTTTAGTCGATCCCGAAGGAGTGGTCAGTTTTTTAAATTATTTGTTTTACTTTAATTTGAAAACTAATTAAAAATTGAATTCAATTAAAGGTTCGAACAAAAGACAAGACATTTGAAAGCGTTAGTCATCTAATTAATTATCATCGAAACAACGGTCTGCCCATCATTTCTGCGGAAAGCGCTCTCGTTTTGAGAAATCCTGTAATAGTTAGACATTAACATAGAATTTACTCAACAATTAGTTCTGTATTTTTGTTATTCTATTGAAACAAAAGACAAGGATTTTATCCGATTTTGGTCTGAATCTCAGAATCGCTTCAAAGTTCAATTCGTGCCAATCATTGACTCATAAATAGTATTATATTTTGTCAAAATTCCAATCAAAAGCTCTCAAACGGAATATTAAATATTTAAAAGTAAACCACTCATGACTGGGACTCTATTCTGACCACAAGTTATATGTATTTACTCATTGTTTGTTCACTAAACTGAAAGCCAACGAAAATTCGTTGCAAAAAATGTCACAATTTTTACGATTTGAAAATTGCGGTCAAAATAGACTTCTTTTTTATGACTGTTTGCTAACAATTGACGACACATTTAATAAGTGCCTCTTTTTTGACAAATTATAGTTTTTTTATATATAAATCAAAAGCTTTTCTTTTATCAAAAGATTTGTAATATTTATTTAATTTTCACTTCAATTATAATTTGAGTTAAACTATAAACAAAACCAAACCTCTAATTAATGTTCAAAAAGTTTTTTTTTATAGAGTTTTGTGTTTATATTTAATTTAAAAGAAATCCATATTTCGTTCATTTTTTGGTTGAATTCATTGTTTTCTAAAATCAATGCATTTATTGAATGATTTCTTCACTTTTTTCTAATATAATTGATTTGAAGTCAACGAAAGAAATTGTTATTAATTTTGAAATACTATTTATTTTTATTTCTAAATTTATGTGATTTTTAATTATTATTATTATTTATCGAATGAAAACAATTATTCATTAAATTTGAAACAAATTAAGACTTTTATTAATTAACTCTTTGTTGAGTGAAAACTAAATTACAAATTAGTGGATGTCGTAGGGGTTGGCCAAAGCTAACTCTGGCTGATCATAACCCAACTCTTCTGGAGTGCTTATTCCCAATTCTTCGAGAGTTGGTTTGATTTCTTGAATAATATAGGGGTATATCTCAGGATTTCCAGTGCTCTTCATTTTGATGGCCTCCAAGTATCGGACGGCCAGCGCGTGATCATTGACTCGACGACAGGCCTGAAGGGCTGCGATAACCACTTTGGGCTCCGGAACTAAATCCATTCCATGCATATCATTCATTGCTTTCCTCACTTCCCAGCCGTCGATGTCTTTGCGATTAAAGTAATTAATATATCTCTGATCGAACTCATCCTCAGTTTCTTTTCGGCCGTGTTTTGGGACCGCAAGACCTGGATTTGGGTCACTCCCAGAGCTGCTCAGACATCGTACTGAAAAACAGACATTTTGTGATCAAAACTTAAGTAAATAAATAAAACCCAAAAATAATTTCATAAATAATATCGAGTTTTGTCTGAAACTAAGCGAACAAATACTCGACTCCTATTAAAGTCAATATTTGTTCACTAAAACTGATTAGAAATACTTTTTTCCGATAAAAACAATTATTTCTTCAATCAATACATTGAAAAAAATATTAATACCAATCGATAGGCTTTTCATCAGATTTTTGTTTTCTAAACTCATTTCCGTTATTTCAGAACTTTGACGGAATTGTTGTCATTTGAATCTATATCCTCTCATATACTTATTTATTAAGGAATATAATATCAATTTAATGGCTTTTATAGTAATAAATCACTTTATAAGAGCCACCGCTCAAACTGTTAACCATTTTTACGTTTAAAATTTAAGAAGTATTTGAATATGGAATCAATTAATGGAACTTCTGGTAAACAGTGGAGTCATATGAGTTTTATCAGAATATTTTGTTTATATTATCTATTTTGAGTATATTCTGGGTAATTCCAATATCAATGATTGGTAACACAATTAAAATAATTGAAACTCTTTTCTAATTCTTCGGAATTAAATCCAAATCAAAAGATTAATAAATAAATAATAAAGAAATAAATATAAATTATAGATATAATAGATATACATATAATTGAATAATAATAAAATGATTAATAGATAACTAATTATTTGATTTACCGTTAAATTTGTGAATCGACCGCATCTTCGATGCATTTCTAGCAATAGATGTGACGGACACTAAACGGCTGAACATTTGGCTTATTTGCTCTTCAAATAAAATAAATGATTCATTAAATTAAAATAATTTGAAAAACAAAACAAATTAAATAACGAATAAAACTTACGATTAATTGATTGAAAAATTCAGAAAAACACTGAATTAATGGCGTTTGGGTTCACACAGAATGTCATAAAAACAAAAACGTTTCGCAAAAGAAATTGATGTTAAAGAAATAAATTGATTTAAATGATTAAATTTAACTGTAAATTAAATAATATTAAATTAAAACATAACATTTAATGTTATTTACTCATTTACTAATTAATTATTATTTTATTCGCGAATTAAATGAAAATCAAATGAAATAAATTAAAAACCTATAAATTGGACGTTAATTATTCCATACCTTTAAAGAGACGAAAGTTTGTCCACATTTTTGAATCACATGTTTTTAATGTTTTCTTAAAGAAATTTCTTTAAATTGAATTTTTTGATTAAATTAAACTAAAATGGATAGAGATTTAGTGAATAATGAGGTGAACTTTTATATACTATACCACTTCTACAACTAATGAATTTAATATTCAGATAATTTTGATGCGAAAAATTGTGCGAAACGTTAAGCGTTCGGTTTATCAAAAACTTCACAAACAAATGAAGAAATTGGAGCTCAGACTCAATAAACAGTAATTATTTTGATTTGATTTGTTTTTATTAATCATTTATTTTATTAAGAATTGAAAAAACGACGAAAAAACTGGAAAATAAAATCAATAATAAAAAGAAGGAATTGATTGCAATTAATGGCGTAAATGTGGACGAAGTCTCAAAACAGGCTTTAATTCAAACGAAAGAATATTTTGAAGATATTATCAAAAAAGTAAGTTTTAATCAGTATTTGATTCTTCGGCTAATTTGTGATAATTAGGGCCAAACAAGTCCTGAATCTAAAGCTTTGGCCAGAATTGCAATCAACGATAATATCGCAAAAGTTGTCAATAAATTCAAAGAAGAGAATCCAAATTGCGATCAATGGTTGCCCTCACAGATAGAGCTCTGGCAGCAGAAGAAGTTATTAAAAAGAAATAAGATTTTGAAGAAAAAAGGTTTGAAAGTCGAGGAAATCAGTGAAAAATCTGGACAAAAGAATTCTGAAAACAAAGACAACAAAAGTCCAAAATTAAGTAAAAATGACTCAAAAAAGACATCCGAATCAATTCAAACAAAGGAAATGGTGCCAAAAGTCAAGAAAGTTTCCAAAAAGATTGAGACAAAACATCAAAATAAGCCCATTATCTCGAAATCGATTGCCATTCCTGAAGACAACCCATTAGGAGAGAAGAAACCAAAATCAGATCCATTTTTCATATCTAAAGACTCCATTTTAGAAGAATCGGAAGATGATTCAGAGACCGAACAGAAGATAATGACTCAAATAAAAAGCATTAGAAATGAAAAGTTTGATCCAAAAGAGAGAAGAAATAAATTCTCGAAAACGTCTCCAAAAAATCCAAATTCTATTCAAAACAAAAAGAATTTCAAACCCAAGAAGTTTGAGACAAAACCACAGAAAAGAGGTTTATTCTGTGTCACTGACTTTTCAATGATCTAATTGTGTTTATTCTTATAGACAATAATAGAGGGACAAATACTCGGGAGGAAGAACTGCACCCCTCGTGGGCTGCAAAGCGTTCGGCTAAAGATAAACTGAAAATCGATTTAAATGTCAAACCTTTGGCCAAAAAAATCAAATTCAGTGAATAATTGTTTTGAAATCACTTTAAATACATTTAATTCTATAAAACATTAAAATTGTTTAGAATTTGTTCCATCTTTTAGACCACAAATTGTTTTCTTTAGACAGTATTGACTCAAACGTAATATAGAGTAATGAATAGAATATTGAAGAACAAGTGCTCCGAACCCTTTAAAGAGACCACTTTTTCCCTCTTCTTTCACTATTGAAAAAAAGCAATCGGTGGGGGAGTCGTAGTTCGATATAACGGGAGTGACTGCACTCGACTTATCGACGCTATCTATTATAGTTCGGGTCCCCTGAAGGTACAGCCTATTGTAGAGATACAACCATTGAATTAATGTCAAACTTTTAACTCTAATAATTGATGAATACCTCGTTATAACTGTTGATAAGGGGAACAGTATTATATCGGCCACTAATTGTCCCCAAAAACTAGAGATGATATCATTGTATTTGTTCTTCCATTTACTCATATTTTCTGAATCATCGGAAGAGTTATTACTTTTGATTAAAATAGAAATCTTTTTAACGAAATTCGATAATAAATAATGACTGAAATGATATGATAGAGTCGGTCCCCATAACACCCAAATGGGTAGCTTTCTATCCATTTTCCAGAGCGTCAGTCGAATGATTCCCTCTTTTATTGAATCAAAAACTCCTGGATTTTCACTCGCGATCGAACTCTGAACGGTTTCCACACAACTCGAGCACAGAAATGGTGTCACAACTAATACAGACACTCCTTTCAATATTAAGTGCTGAACCATTGTCTCAAAAGTGATTCGTTTATCGCTCAGATCCCTAACAATTGAACAGAAAAAGTAGTATTTCTTATATTTTGGGATAAAAACAATTTGTTTAATACCTGACTAATGGAGTCATTTCTGCGATCATCGATTCAAAGCCTAATTGTATGGCTTTAGTGATGAATACACTCGTAATTCCTTTCCAGAGAACAACTAATCCTTGTTTTGCTTGAATTCTAGCCATAAATGCGAATACCGTGAGAGGAGTTAAATGGTAGGAATCGCTCTTTCCGTTCGCCTTATTATATAAAAAGTATTAAAAATGAAATCTAGTCTTTAGAAAGAAGTCTCAAAACTATATTTACTTGAGTTTGTCTTCTGATTACAATAAAGGGATGCGTTAAGAAATGTTGACTCAAATTATTGACTGAATCCAAGACAATGACCGCTATTTTCATTTCTGGTTCTGAAATGTCTTTTACCGACTGTTTAATCAAACATTCATTGAATGTATTTCTTTGTAAAGTAAAGGAAGTGGACGGAAGGTCTGCCTGTCTTTGGCGGACATCAAACTCAACTTTGCGCCTCTGACTCATGTTTTGGTCAGTTTTGTTAGAACTCATTTGCCATAAATCAATGTCAGATCTGTCGATTAAATCTCTTGAATATAAATTGTCTGACATTTTAATTATCACAAAAAATATTCAGATTTAGTTTCAGAAAACTCTAAAGTTGTTTACATTAATAGCATTTCGTAATGAAATACAAATTCATTCATTAAATGAATTAATTGTAGAAAAACATTGAATTAATTAATGAATATTTTCTATAAAACAAAAACGGATTTTGTTTTCCGTAAAATTGTTTTATAGTATTTGAGCGCCACTTAGTGTCAGACATAATCTCTCGCTTAAGAAATGATCAAAATTAACACATTTTAAGGCATTTATACTTAAAATTGATAAAATTTAATCATATTTTTAATTAAATTAATTCCAATTATAACATAATTTGACAAATTTTAAGCGAAAACAATTAGTTTATAGACATTCGGGAATACAATAGAAGCGCCACATCTGGTCAGCGAAGACAGGACTGGAAGTGAAATAATTGTCTCATAAATAACGTAATCGGATATAAGTGTGAGTTATCGTCACAGTTATGGTTGAAAGCGACGTGTCTTCGTCTTCTGGTCTAGATTTGGAGGACAACCAAATCGATGGCGTTTCGCACAAAGACAGCATTACTTTCGAAAGTAAGTCCAGTGATAATAGAATTAAGAAATTTGTTATTGAATTTATTCCTATCGTTTCGGAACAGTTCTTCACGTCTTGAAAGAATGTCAGTCACAACATGGCCTAAAACACGGCGATTATCAGCGATACCGTCAGTATTGCAGCCGTCGTTTGCGGCGAATCAGGCGCTCTCTTAATTTCGTTCAGAGCACTGGTAAGAACAGATCCACATATCAGCCAAAGCTTGTTAACAACCAAATGGTTTTGGACGCAAAGAAGTCGAAGAAGGATCCGATTCGTTATCTTTTTATACCACTAATGAATGCCGAGCGGTGTTGGGCTCATGCGATGCAACTGAAACAAGAGGCCAATACTGAGCCACGAAAGAAGTTTCATTTGGTCCGCAAATACAAGAAGGCTGTGAAATATGCCCTCAATTTGCAGTCTATTTGTAATACGAGTCCCTCTAAATGTGACGCCCGAACCAAACTCGAGTCCAGTGCTTACGCCTCACATCTTACGGGACTTTTCTATTTCGAAACCGAAGAATGGGTTAAAGCCAACGAATATCTGAAGAAATCCCAAACCATTTATGAGAAACTATTCCAAGCGATCGGAGATGAAGAAGTGGCCATTCATTACAAACAGAGATGCGATGAAATTAAACCAACGCTTAGATACTGTGCGTTCAATATTGGAGAACAGGACTCAAGAACTCAAGATTTCATTAATAAAATGCAGAGCGAAGCCGATGAAGTCGACGACGAGTTATTGTCCAATAAATTAGATGTAAGTCATAGTGTTTTCCAATACTTATTGATCTCTTATTTGATGTATTCTTTGACAGCAACTCATACTTCAGACTCGAGAGAAACAATCGGTTACTTTAAGTGAAATTCAATGGTTGGGTAAAACTATTTCTGTAAAACAGGAGAAAATTCGTGCGTTTCTTCTTCTAATGCAAGACATGGTTTGTTCCAAATCAACAAAAGTGTCTCAATTCGAGAAAATATTATTCGAATGTCGGGATTGTCTTCAGCTGTTGAGGGAATCAAACAGTGAAAAGACTCCTCTCTATTGTTATCTCTCGTATCTGAGACTCGATTTAACGGTTCGAAGGAATTTGCAATTAATCAAAACACTCCACAACTCTTCAGATATGATCCGTCCCTTCGAAACAATAATTGGAAGTTTGGTTGAAATCCAATCCTTGCCTTTCGATCAATACTTTCCTTCAAATGATTTGATTGAAAAGTTTCTCAACGAAATCGAAGCAAAGATAACGGCCTTCAAAGCGTTCCGGTGTTATCACATCGGAAATGTGGCCAAAAATAGTTGGAAAGAGTCGGTCGCACTTCTGCACCGATCGGCCCTTTATTGCGAAACTGCCCTCAAAGACAAAAACACTCCAAAAGTAATTGAATTCAATTTTTTTTATTATTTATAATTAAATTCATTTTAAAGGAAATGATGGATGAATTGAGACTATTATTGGCCCGAAGCGAGTCCGACAAGTTTACCACTTATGCCAGTTGTCTAATGAAAGATGAGGGCACTCCTCAACCCAAACCCAAGTCAATTGTTTCGGTAATTAATTAGAAATATAATAAGACTTAAAGATAATTACGAATAACTTTCAGCCACTGATATCTCGTTTGGACACATACTATGAGGACAATCAATTACTCACCGGTTCCTCATATTTGGCTCACTTTCCACCAGAATTCCGACCGATTCCTTGCAAACCATTATTCTTTGATTTAGCACTGAATCACATAACGTTCCCCTCATTGGAAGAAGAAAAGGCAAATCCAAAAGCTTCAGGAATTACCGGTTTTGTTAAGGGATGGTTAGGAGGTTGGAGAAAGTGATGGACCACTCAATTATCATTTGAGTCGTTATATAAGTTTTGATGAAAACATTTTGAATAAACTTTTTTTTTTTTAATCAAATCTTTAATATAATTAACGATTGTTTTGTTTGACTCTATTTTGAGTCTTAAACCCATTCTTTTGGATTTTTTAACACTTGAAGCAATTGGTCCTCTTTAGAGCCCGGTTCTGGTGAGTGACAGTACTCCCATTTAGCGACTAAAGGCAATGACATAAGAATACTTTCATATCGAGCACCGGGAGTGAAGAGACCAAACTTAGTGCCTCTGTCGTAGATTAGATTAAACTCAACGTATCTGAAGAACAGAAAACGAAAACCAATCGATTATTAATAGATTAATACAAATAAAACTTGAATTCAAACCTTCCTCTCCTTAAGAGTTGCCACTGTCTGTCCGCATAAGAATAGCCTTTATTGACATTACTTTTAACAATTGGTATATAACAGGGTATAATAGCGTCGGCACATGACTTAACAAAAGCAAACGCTTCCTTTTGATTGGGAGTTTCGATATCATCAAAGAATAGTCCACCGATTCCTCTGTTTTACAGAATTTCAATAAAATTAAAATAAAAAGTTTTCTTAAGAGAATACCGGCTCTCCTGTCGATGATTTATATAGAAGTACTGATCGCACCATTTCTTGAATTTGGGATAATATTCTTTATTGTGTGAATCACAGGCTTTCTTCAAAGTCTTGTGGAAGTGTATGCCATCGCTTTCATTAAGAATATAAGGAGTCATATCAGTTCCCCCTCCGAACCACCAGTGCTTCTCATTATTGGTCACGTCTTCGACTTCAAAATAACGGTAATTGAAGTGAAGAGTCGGAACATTAGGATTTCGCGGATGAATTACAGAACTGATACCACAGGCGAAGAATTTCAAATCTGCGTTCTCTTTGAATGACTTTCCTCTGGCCCTCATTTGTTGAGCCGCAGGAGTGGGAAGATTTCCGCCGACAACTGATATATTGACGCCCGCTTTCTCGAAAACCTGTCCGTCTTGAATAACGCATGTTATACCCCCTCCGCCTTCTTTTCTGGTCCATCGATCGACTTTGAATTTCATGGCCTGATTGAGTCCTTCGAGGTCATTGTCGGAGTTGTCTTCAAAGGCCTGTAACTGATCGCACACATCCTTCTGTACCTTCATTATGAATAATTCAAACTTCGATCGCATAGAATCGGAGTTTTGACACAATTCTTCAAAAGGAGTAATGGTTTGAGACATGAAATTGTTTTCATTTAAATCCGTTTCTTTTGATTTCCAGAACAGAAGAGAGAGAAAAATGGGAGAACTCTTTGAAAACTTCGATAATTTTGTTTTAATTGATTTCTTTGGAATCAATTGACTTGAATTCAGACGTTTTCGCGTCGATATCAACACAAAAGTCATTTGTTTTGAAAAACTTCGAAACATTTTTCCCAAAAATTTTAAGACTTTTAAAGATTTCTATTTAATCAATGTTTACCACTCATTACCACTCATTCATTAATAGAGTTATGACTTAAGTATTGCAAAGAGTCCACAACTGATACACAAGTAATGCACAACTCATTCAATATGTGATAAATTGTTTGGCATCTCATTCACGAGTTTAGTACTATTACTACAGTTTTTACTCATTTTTAAATACAATTAATTGAAAATAATTTCATTAAACTTATGAATAAAATTAAGTAATTTTTATGATTAAAGTTTAAAATTATAATAGAATTTGTCTCTAATTCGATAAAAATAATTATTTTGACTCAAAATAATTTTATGATACCTTTAAAGTGGTTCGACTGTACTTTCCCTCATATGAGTTGTTTTGCAATCAATTGTTTCCATTGTTTTGTCAATTATTGAAAATCAAGAATTTGACCGCAATTTGTGTCTAATATATATTCGTTTAACAATTTCAAGACAATGTCCGCATTGGAGGAAAACGAACAAATGGATTGTCAGCCATCAGAAGAGACAAGCGGTCAACCAAATGTTGAATCGAGTGCTTCCAAAGATGTTCAACAAATGGAAAGCGAAACGATTGGAAATTCAACTAATGGTGACATCGATTCCCCTCCAGTGATGGCTTCGACTTCTGTTACTACAGCAGCCATTTCTGTATCATTACATCCATTGGTAATAATGAATGTTTCGGAGCACTGGACCAGAATCCGAGCGCAGGAGAACAGCAACGAACAGGTTATCGGAGCTCTAATCGGACGACAAAATGGAAGAAATATTGAGATAATGAACTCATTTGAGTTGAACTTCGATCGAATAGAGGGGGACGTCATCATCGATAGAGATTATTATAACACTAAAGAGAGTCAATTTAAACAAGTATTTCCTGATCTGGATTTCCTCGGATGGTATTCCAGTGGTGACGCTCCCAATGGGTCGGACATGAAAATACATAAACAAATTATCGAAATCAATGAAAGTCCACTCTTTATGAAATTGAATGCTTTGGTCTGTATTTAAATCAAATCAATAAATATTTTATGATTTCCTCTGTTGACAGACCCGTCACACCGGACTTCCCATCAAATTATATGAATCAGTCATAGATCTGGTGAATGGAAACGCGACAATGCTTTTCGTTGACATACCCTTCCATTTGGCCACAGAAGAGGCCGAACGGATTGGTTTGGACCACATGGCGAGGATGACGTCCACCACTCAATCCGGACAATTGGCTAACTCTTTGGTGACGGAACATCTTCGGGTCCAATACAGTGCAGTCAAAATGCTTAGGGATAGGGTTCGACTGATTCTGGATTACGTGAAAGATGTTAGGAATGAGAGCGTTGAGTGGAATCACGAAATTCTTCGCCAAACATATAATTTATGCCATCGTTTGCCTGTCATTAGTTCTGACAAATTCAGTGATGTCTTCTACAACCAGTGCAATGACGTCGCACTCCTCACATACTTAGGAATGTTAACCAAAGGATCCAATGATATGAACCAATTCGTCAACAAATTTAATATTCTTTACGATAGACAGGGAATGGGAAGACGTATGAGAGGACTCTTCTTCTAATTCATTAATTATTTATATTTTCCTTCATTTCTATTAAAAGTTTGATTTGAGTTCAATTGAATTCTGTTTTCAAAACATTTCAAATAAATAATTAATTTTTCAATTAATCGAAAAAAAAACTCATTTTTTAATGAATTTAGACATTAATTGAGATTTTCTTCGATTTATAATTAAATAAAATATTTGATTAAAAACAGAATTTTAATAATTCTTATATGACTTCCTTTTTGGTGTCTTCTATTGTCTTATTTGTGACATAAATCAAACAACTATTAGTTAATTGATTATTGAAAGTAAAAAAAATTATATAAATTTAATTATAATTATAATCGAAAAGTATTTCAGTTTTTGTCAAATTTGTTTGGAGGACCTGGACATAGGCTGGACTCAAGGACAGGTCTATTGGACTTTTGGTCAAAAATTAGTGAATTGTGACGTAATTTATGGATAATATTAAGATTGACTCAAATATTGGTTTTGTTTACAAAATATTTGAGAAATTTTTGTGAAATTAATATCAATTTAATGCCGAAAATACGAAGACTTAAATCTAAACCACCACCAGATGGTTGGGAACTGATTGAACCCACACTCGAAGAATTGGAGGCAAAGATGAGAGAAGCTGAGACTGAGTCACACGAAGGCAAGCGTCGAACCGAGTCTTTGTGGCCGATCTTCAAAATACATCACCAGAGGAGTCGTTATATTTATGATCTCTTTTATAAACGTAAAGCCATTTCCAGAGAATTATACGATTATTGCATAAAACAAAGGATCGCAGACTCGGCTCTAATCGCAAAGTGGAAGAAACAGGGTTTCAAACAATACTCACAATTACTCTAATAATTGTTTCTAATTTTTAAATCCTCTTCAGGTTATGAGAACTTGTGTTGTCTTCGCTGTATTCAAGTGAGAGACACCAACTTTGGCACAAATTGCATATGTCGTGTCCCCCGAGAGAAACTCGAAGAGGGAAAGACTATCGTCGAATGCATTCACTGCGGGTGTAGAGGCTGTTCCGGATAGTGATGAGACACAACACAAACATTTTTCCTCAAAATTTTGGTTTATTTTTGATTTTTAATACAAATGTTATGTTTTGTAGACATAACTGACAACTGATTTGTGATTCAATTTTACTTATAATTGATTTCCCATAAAATAAAACATTAATTAAATCAATGTTTGAATCAATGATTAATTAAATTAAATAAAACTTCAATAAAACGAAAACTACTTCAGAATTAAATAACAAAAAGAAGACACTCTTCAGAAGAATGTCTTCACTAATCTCTTCACCGGATATTTTAGTCAATAATATATTAAATCTATGATTAAATGCAATCTTTTCTTCATTTGCTTTTGAGTTGACTTTTGGACAATAATTATGTAATTAACTAATAGTTGACTAAAAGTGACTCAAATTTCCGAACCTGAGTCTCAACTGTTCGAAAAAGACAAACGTAAGTATGGTTTGCGGCGCAAGTCTTATAAATGCCGGAACATAACCCTTAAAGAATCCGATTGGACCCGACTGTATGAATAACACTTTAATACAATGACTAATGCTTTGGTATTCGTTTGGTCCGGCATTCATTAGTCGAGTTTTGAGGACATCCAGCTATCAATTTATATAAAATCATTAATTCTTATGAAAAATAATCAAAATTGAAATACCGGTTGTGTTAAAGTAGTGGCCACAGCGCCCGCCAAAGTGCTGGCTGTGAAGTGAGTCAACAGATTATCACCAAAAACTGTGGGAGCGTTTGTTATAAGAAGATATTTAAACTGGTCGTAAGCAGACAACTAAATGACATAACAATTGTTGGTCACACAAATCACACCCTTATAATGCTATACCTGTCCGATAGTCATCATAACAGCTCGAGTGGTAGCCATTGTCGTTCCGTTAAACAAAGATTTGATGCCTTCGTGTTTGTAAACTTGAATGAGACCATCGATTGCGTGCTTATAATTGCGTCTCTGATTCACCGGTAATTTGATGTCGTTTTGCATTCGGACGTTAACCATATCAGCCGGAGTTCCTGTTGAATATCATTTCTCATTAAATTTTGTAGAATTCCAAAGGGATACCAACCTATGAAACCGCCGGCAGCGCCTGAAATGCCGGCTAATAAGACTCTATGCATGAGTGGTATCTGTTCCCCCGGTTTTGATATTTTCTGTTTCGCCACTTCATAAATACCGAAACGAGTCGTAGAATAAGTCAATTGTCGTAATAGAGAAGCTGTCAGTCCGTTATAGAGAGCGAGAGCGCCTTCATTTCTTATTATCAATAATGTATTGGCTATGAGTCCACTCTTGGAGGGACCGGAAACTTCAACTTTAGTCTTTGTAGCCGTTTGTAAGTGAACTTTCAATAAATCTAGAGGATGGGTACAACAGGCAGCACCAGCACTGGCCAGACCACCGAAATACCATTTGGCCACTCGTTTATCAACTGATGTCATGTTTTGATTAGTTTATGGAAGACTTGATTCAAGAATTGACTCAGAATTCTATTATTTCATAAAATATTCACAAAACTAATAATTTTAAGCCTTTTTTGGTCTAAAATATATTAATTTTCATTAAATTATTGATTAATTAATTAATTAAATTATTATTATTATTATTATATTTATTTAAATTAATTAAAATTTTATTTTAATTAACTGTTTGTTTGATTGAAGGATAAAATTCATATCGCATTCAATATTGCTTTCGCTTTTGAGTCTGAGCTCATTAAAGCAAATGTCGATAATCGAGGAAAAGATTACTTAATTGAAACTAAATATAGATTTTAGTTTATTATATAAACTCATTAATAATATTAATAATAATTGCAATCAATTATTGCTTTAAAGAATAAATGCATTGATTTAGATCTATAGCATTAAATTCCGAATTATTGGTGACTCTCTATTACTCTCAAATTAAATTAAATAATTTATTAAATATTTTTAATAATTTGTTTTCATTTTTAAAAAATTAATTGAAATCTTCACTAAAATTAAACCAAAATTTTATTTAATTTTTTGTTTAATTAAATGATTTAATAGAAAAAGCACTTCAAAAATAGAGGAATTTCCTACAGATAAGAATACAGTCGAACACCGATTCTATGACCCATACGTTCGATAAAGTGATCAAATGAAGTGATAATCATTCAATTATTTGCAGTTTCCTCGAAATAAGCCTTTCGTGAGTTGACTCAATCATCTTATGTTAATTTAATGCATTCATCATAGGTTTTAATTAACCGAATATATGACCTTGTTAGACTAGCTTACTCTTGGGTCACCTCATGTCACCCCTGCTCATCCATTTGCTGCTTCTATTGCACGATATGTTAATTAAAAGCGACATCTTTTGATAGTTTGGTTTAACTCTTTATTTATTTATTTTGTTTGAAATCATTTGAAAAAAATAAAAACAATTTTATATAAAATTGAATCAAAATCTGTGGTAAATGTCTACGCGATGGTTAGTAATCAATTAATTGTATGAATCTCTGCAATGGTTTGTTCTGTATCTTAAACTCGAAGGTATCCCCGATATGTTTTGGGTAATCCTCAACTCAGAGTATTTTTACCGGATTTTTGGATGATTCTAAAGAAGCCTAAAGACCCGATCCCTTCAAATCAATTGGAGTTCAAAATACCCGTTCAGTAAATATATCCGAAACTTATCTCAAATATAAGTGATTTTAAGGCAAACATTGTTTTTGGTTCAAAGTATGACAAAATGGGACGTAAAGAACTATTTGGAAAAAATCTATAAAATACGGGTCATTAATGTCAACACTCTTGTCATTTGCGGAGACATTAAGAGAGCAAAAGGAAAGACTTATTTAATCAAAGGGGAAGACTATAAGAGGGCTATCGTTGATTTGGTATGACTTCAATTACTTTACATATAATTCTATTATTTTATTTGATTTTCAGCCAAAAGATGTAAAATTTCAATTTCCGGATCTCTTTCCCAAAGAAAAGGATCAGTTCAATAAAGATATGAAAGGAGCCGAAGAAGAACTCGAATTCGGAAAATTGAGACAAATTCGGAAAAGTTTTACTAATAGAAGACATAACGTTCCAAATTGGTTCGGGATATAGACATTATAGACATTATATACATCTTTGCCTTTATTTCACTCAATTTTTATTAAAATTCATTCAAAATATAATTCAATAATAAATTGATTACAAGTTTTGTCTTTAAATTATTTAAAAGTGACTCACATTTGGTTTAAACAATCAGACAATAGAACTAAAGCGATAGATCTCAACCTCTTTGTTGGCACCAATAGCCAGGACTGGCATCTTGTTATTCCAGGCAATACCAGCGCCGGCTTTTGTAGACTTTTCCATTAATACCTAAATATTAAAATTGATTTTTAGTTTAAAATAAAATCACATAAAATGAATACAATACTCGATCTGTGGTGAGGTTCTGGACGCGGATCATGTTATTGGGTCGACCTCTCGTCGCCACTAAATTTGAATCAAAGAATTTGATAGATTGAGAACCGTTTGGGTGACCCCTCCTTCTTTCAATCGGTAAACTAAAATGAATTAAACAAATGATAACGAGTTATGAGTTATGAGCGGACCTCAAAAAATAGCGTTTTCACCCCTAATTCACCCCTAAAATCCAAAACCTTGGCATAGAATAAATAGATCCTGAATATGTTGTTTTGTTGACTACAGTCACTATTGTAGTGAAGCAAAACAACTTATTCAGGATCGGTTTATTCAGAAATCTCTCTCTATTAGGAATGGTTTGACTCAATCAAGTGTTTCAGGAATTACTAATTACTAAGAATACTAACCTCGAGAGAGAAGTGTTCCAAAAGAATATATCACTTCCAGCGACGCAACCAATAAAAAGACTATCATTTGGTGACCAGTCAGCGCTCAGAAGAGGATAACGGTTACAATCACATGACATTAGGGGTCGTTTTGTTTCACAATTATAGAAACGAATGATTCCTTTCTTTTCTGCGATAAATAACTGAAATAATTGTTTAAAAATGAGTTCAAAAAAGGCTTTTCATTGAATCCTCACTTTATTTGGTTCCGATTTATGCCATTTAACGCTTACTCCGGCAGAAGTCAGAGTCAATTTGGAATCGAGTTGAGCGCCATTTGGGGATATTGTCCACAAACAACAGGTACAGTCATCACTGACTGAAGCCAAAGTTGAACCATTGAACGGTTCGAATGATATGTCATTAATAAAGTCTGAGTGCTGTCGAAGATATACCAAATTCGGTTCATTAGTCTTAAGGTCGGACTGAATCACACGAATGTCGTAATGAAAGGTCGCGACCGCTAACTTCAGACAAGAGTTAAAGACATCAATATTGGTCTCAGGACTCAAACAAACTGAAGAACATTTGACTCCAATAATAAAGTCTTGAATCAATTGATAGTCAAAAGTTGTTTCAAATCTTTCGTCACTTAACGAAAGTTTTATCACAAAAACTCTGGAATTGGACTCAAATATCAACAAATGATTCGAAGATTTGTCGAAACCAAACGAAACAGAGTTTACGATATCCGGACTCACTATTGAGTGTCGGGTAAAGTGACTCATTTCCGACACATCTTTCTTTGACTTTTGGTCGGCAGTCAATGGATTTGATGCCTTCAAAACTTGACTCAAAGCCATCAATAAAAAGGAATCCAAATTTGGAATCGAAATCAACGATTGGAAAGGAGTTCAACACCAGAACCATATAAATGGATGGAAAGACAATTGAAGCTCAGATATTGGACACCGCAGTACAGCAAAGATACAGAGACATAAACAACAACAACAAAATAAAGAAGATAAGAGACCGGCTCTAAGCAGACCTTCCGCTCATATAAACAGAGTATTTGATTGGCTGACACTTGGCTTTGAATTTTCACTCTTTTTCGCTTACTTTATCATAAAATACGTTTTTGTCGTTCACTTTGTTTTCGTATTATTTTTAACAAAAAACAAATTTATTAATTATTTTAATACTTTTAATGAAAACAAATTTTTATATATTATTTTAATTGCGAAAAATGTGGAAATATTTGACAAAATATATCACTTAATATAAGCTATAGTTAGAGTCGGACTATTTGGGGGACAAACACTTGTGATGAGAGATCACATGACTACTCTTTGTTCCCTCTTTTTTGGGTAACAGAAAACATACAAAAATGTAATACTTTTTATCTCTCAATAGAGACCCCAAACGTAATATTGTGTATACATTGTGTGTACAGTACTGTCAGTGTCTTCTCATTCATAAGAACACTATCACTGAATGAGTACTTTATTTGTGAATTGAAAACAAATATCCGTTAAATTGTGGACAAAAACAACAGATTTTGAAAATATTTTGAAAATTAGTGATTCCTTTGAAAGATATTGATATCAACTGATATAATGGCCTCTTATGATGTCGAAGAGATTTTGGAAAGCCGTAAAAAGGGCAGCAAAACTGAATACCTGGTGCGGTGGGCGCCCAGTTGGGAGGCGGAGAAGAATTTGAACTGCGCTAAACTTCTCAAAGATTTTAAGGCAAAAAACAACGACAATGAAGAAAATGGTGGTCAAAGTGAAGAAGAAGACGACGAACAGACCGATGACGAGAAGGGAAACACATCCCGGAGGGGAACTCCCCGTAAAGCAGCCAAAGCGGGCAATAAGAAGCGAAAGGCGGCCACAAAGTCGGGACCAAAGCGTACTAAACGTCGTCGTTGAGAGACATCTCATTCCGAATACAATATGTTCGGAGACATCTATATTAGTCTCAAAAACTAAATAAATATTTTTAATAACCATTTCTTCGGTTCTGAACTCATTTTAAATATGTTTTACTTCATTAAGAACTCTATAATCTTTATATCTCTGTATTCAAAATAATATCAAAACATTTAATCTATTAATTAATTCATTCATTACTTTTCGGTGTTTTATATCATAATTTAATTCATATTTTCTTTTCATTTAAAACAATAAATAAATAATTAAAACAAAATTTTTTGATTATTTCATAAAATCATTGATTTTTAATGCATTCAATTCAATACTAATTGAGTGAAGGTTTGAGTAAAAAGTGATCATCTTTTCTGGTTTTTCCATTTATTCCATTAATTTGCTGAAAATTTATCGATTAATCACAATTATTAATTATTAATGGTTACAAATTCAAGTTCAAAATATTTATGATAATCAGAAAATATAATCTCTTTAGTGACTTAAAGTGACTTTAGAGCCAGTGTGCTTATAAGTCATTTTTTCCATTTTCGGGATTTAGTGCCGTTGCTATGTCTTTATAAGTGAGTTAGTAAAGACACTTTAGTAACAATGAGTTATAAGGACAGGTCGTTACAGCTTAATCATAAATAAACATAATTTAGATTAAAAGAAAGGTTTTTTTAAGTGAGTAAAACCAAATAAAAACATTTATTGAAATATAGTAATTATTTTTTTTGATAATTTATACAAATAATGGCAGATAATTAATCAAAGATCCGATCTATAAATAATTAAACATCAATTAAATCATTTTCTTCCTCTTCTGGAATGAAATCAGTTGTTTTATAGGTTTCCTCTGAATCGCTTACGATGTCTATCTCGAAACCATCGTCTGAAGGACCGGTTGGTAGCCCTTCCGCTTCCATAGGGATATTCAGCTTCCGAGCGGTCCCATTAATATTTGGTTCCCCATTTTTCTTGAGGTTGGCGTTGAGAATATCGAGAACTTTTACCTTTCTTTGCGTTAGATATGAGCGCCTATTCTTACTTTTTGATTGTTCTGGTTTTGAAGGCTTCATTTTCTGACCGGTCCTCACTGTCTGACACCTTTATTACACACTCTGTGGTTAGTTCCGCCTGACTTTCAATACCCATTGTGTCGACCGGTCTTTCACCAGACAAATGAATGTCTTCTAATGAACTGCAAACGCTCTCCGAATCACTTAATGATCGATCAGATATATCTCTATAAGTGTCACTCATTTTTCAGTAGGTTTTAACTACAAAGTCTAATGAATGCAAGCATTGAATGACAGGAAATGAAAGGAAATAACTTTTTGTTTAAAACTAAAGCTTTTTTACAGTTTTTACATATTTGTGCGGTAAATGATGAGTTATAAGGACGCTTTGAAAATGATAGCCAGTTGCTATGTCCTTATAAGTGACTTAGTAAGGACACTTTTTTCGCTCATGAGTTATAAGCACACCCGGCGTTTAAGTCGCGAAAGAGATTATATTATCTGTATTAATACTGTCGACTGGTATTGTGTTTTGCAATGATTGTTGAAATTCCAAAATGTTTTTCGACTCTAAAAACATTGTCTTTTGACTCTCATTGAGTTAAGTATTCATTGTAAGCGTTAACACATTATTTCGAATCATTAGATTCGTTCGACATTTGAAACCGAATGAGATTCCAAACAATGTTTTATAGTTGAAAGACATTTTGGAATACGTCTAAACACAATACCAGTTGATTGTAACACTGTTTCAGCCTAATTAGTTTTGAGCTTGTTCATCTTTTAACAATCATTGTGAGAATTTAATTCAGATTTGTATTTGCATTTGAATATGCATTGACCATTTAATTCTCTATCCTATATAGGGTTGGCAAAAAACACGTTTTTTAAAAATGGCTGTATTTTTCCTATTTTTCATTGTAAAATACGTAAAATACACGATGTATTATAAAACAAAAATACAACTACCAACACTAATCGTATATACATTTTACAGTATAAGGTGTTGAGTGATTTGAATATTATTCATATAACTAATACACAGTTTATCGATTGATTCTTTTGAATATAAAAATGCCTCAAACTATTTTCAAAAGAGGATCCGACACATATACGTCGCTTAAGTTTATTGTTAGAGAAGAAAGAAATCTTCAGATAACTCATTAATTCTGAAGTCTGTGTGAAGTGAAAGACATAACAAACTATAAAAACAACAAAAAACAACTCTTTTATAGAAAATGTCTTCAGTTTTTGTAAATAATTGAGAAACTTCTCAATATAAATGATAATGAAAATAAACTTGCTCTTTTTCCAAGATAATCTCAACAAAGTCAATCAGAGAGAATAATCTTATTTATAATCGAGTGTCAAGCGGTCACTACAGTGAAAATTGCTTATCGAAACTTTTGGCATTAATAATAATATGGTTAAGTTCTGTAATAACTTTTAATTTGAGTAAAAACAAAAAATACCAATAATTGAGTTTTCAAAGCAATTCTAATTTGATTCATAGATCACAACGACTTAAATATAAGTTTCTCTGATTATCATTAAAGTAAATGCTTTGTGGAGTACTTTATTTAATACCTTTTCTCACATTAAAAATAATTGATTATTGTTTTCAGTGTTGAAGTGTTTCAGTGCAGTAATTCTCTCATTTTTTCATCATTTTTAATGACTTTCACTCAAAGAATATGATATTTTGTTTTCTATTTATTTAATACTTTTTTTTTACTTTTTTTCAATCAATAATTATTTGAAATATATTTGAAGTCATGTAAAATGAATTAACAAAGACATAATGCTATTAATACAAGTCATAAATATAATTATCTTGGACATTAGCAGTTACTAAATAAAAAATCTACTGTATGTGTTTTTATTCATTATATTGTATAAGAGACATTCAATTGATATGACTCATTTTAAACGATCATATTTATCAGTGAACTATCTGAAGTAATCTCATCCTTGGGATCAAAGAGATTTTTCGTGATGGGGTCTTTATTATGATAATTGTAAGTTACTGCTAATAAATAATAGTTAGAAAAGTATTCAATTTAACATGATAAACTATTCACTTGTATTGAATAGGAGTTGATTACTTAAAATAATGATTTTCTCAAATGTCATTTGAGATCAATTGTTTGGAACAAATCTTTTGAATGGAAGTCAGAGAATAAATTAATGAATAATTTTAGTCTTAAACACAATCGTGAGATCCGTTTCTTAATAAATAGTTCATAAGAAACAACTTTTATGTTTTCAATTGAACTTATTTTTTATGTGTTTATGAATAGAAGACAACATACATCGTAGGGCATCACTATTCATGAGTCCCTTATTATTATTATTATTCTTATAATTTTGTTTTGGAGATCACATTGAGATCACTCTGAGTCTCAATGAATTATTGGCCAACAAAACGAATAATTTTCTCTTAAATATATGATGTGACAAATATATTAGACCTATAAATACAGAAACTTTAAGCCATACATTTCTTCAACATTTCTTTTGAGATATTCTCTATAAAATACTGTCATAATTTTCTTGAGAGGAATAACATCGCTCATGAGATGACTCAATTAATGAATAGACGTTATTTATATATCTATTAGAAATTCTTTGATTCGAAATAAAGTTTTAATTTAGATTTTAAATAAGACTTTAAGACAGAAGATTTCTTATTTAGACTTAAATCCGGGATTTATCGCAATTTAAAGTTGTAATATTAGAAAACACAACAATTTCCTCATTTTATAAAATTGTCAATTTTTAAGTTCCTAATCAGGGCTTTTCACAATGGAACACTGGATCCACAATACTTTATACTGGGATCTAATTCCGATTCAAGGATAATATTCCTCTCTTTGTTAATTTGCAAACTGTTTTGATGAGAGTAAACACTAAACTGTATTAACCATTAATTTGATTAACTGACTGCTGAATACAAGACACTACTTATTTAATAAGAAGATTAATTAGATTTTGACTCTTTTATAAGTCATAGCAAACATAATGTATGAGGTATTAAATTAGTACAAAAAAGACATTTTAAAAACTTCTCCCTATTAAAGAAAACTTAAAACAAAAACATCTAAAGAAACCTAAAGAATAGAGTTTTAATCGCAATTTAATTTTATATCAAAAAGTATGGAATAAAACTTAGTTTAACTTAATCTTAGATAAGAAGTGCCCTTAAAAATTAATCACCCGAACAAAGACTTTTCTGTCTGAGGATATACATGAATCTTATGAAACTACCAAGAAAATTTCGAGGAATAGAGAAATTGAATAAAAGCCAATAATTTATGAATATTTATGAATTAGTATTATGTCATGAATGATAAACTTATAATTTTATTATAATAGTATGTTACAATAGTATTTTATAAATTAATTAATAATTAGTAATTACATAAATGTATTATTGCATTTCAATATAGTTAAACTGAATAACAGAATAAAACTTCAACTTAAAGGACACTTCACTGCAATACATTGAATCCAAATGCAGTTATGGATGTCTTTTACAAGATTCATCATTCATCATTGCTAATAAGTTGTGATAATAAGTTGAATGGCACATTAATATTACAGTAACATTAAACAAGGAAAAGTTTAAGCGAGGAACGTTGAAAAAGTGTAAGGATTGCCTTAAAGTTCAAATAAAATCATTGAAAATACAAAAACAAAACATATTGAATATTTTATTTGTAAAAGCAAAAGAACTATGGATCTTAATATTTGATCATATTTACTCATAAATAAAGAGATTTATATCGAAAGGTATACATATTTTTGATGTATTCATAACACAAATCTTGTTTTAAAGTAATAAAAAAAATTCAGACAACAATATCAACGACAATACAATTCTATAATACTTTGAAATCTATTTCTAAAATATATTCTTTGAATAAAACATAGCTTTGTTTCAGACTTTCGGATATTTTGAACTTTTAGTTAAAGTATTGCATTACACAAGCATTCAGTTCAATGCTTGAGGTCTTTCTTCGGAAAGAATTTGATTTTCATGCAATAACTCAATAATAGACACCAAAGAATGCATTTCACTGAAAACCAATTTTACAAAACTAAAGGAAAAATAATGTTTTATAACTAAATTCACCACAAATTAGATGTTCTGATAATATTTTAAATTCACGCTATAATTGATAAATAGTGTCTTTAAAAATATTTAAGTGAATAAACTGAAACATTTCAACATTATTCAAGTTTACTATTGCTGTCATCACTCTCAAACTTTTAAAGTGATCAAAGGACTTGTCGGAGTAAGAAAATTTATTCTTAAATCTCAATAATTTTCTACAAATGAATAAGAATAAATATATGATGCATAATCATGAAAATTTTAAGTTTGAATAAATGAGTTAGGTCAAAAATTAAATTGAAAAAAGTTATCAAAGCTTCTATATTAAATGAGATATTTAAAAAATTCTTTCCGAACAATTATTGTTCTAATAAATGGTGATTATATCTGTTAAAGTGTATTGTTTTGTTTAACTCTTTCATCTAGAATAATTGTTTTTAAAAATTAAATTGGAAATTCGACATTATTACCTTTTGGTTACCAAACTTTTTCACATCAATAATAAATGATATAATTTTTAGCTAATAAAATCACCAATGAAATGTTTGGTAACCAAAGGGTGATAATATCGAATTCTTGATTAAAGTTTTCAAAACAATTTTTCTAATTGA
>JAQIXD010000421.1:0-27214 GCA_034699985.1 Minunthozetes semirufus
TCTCTCTCTCTCTCTCTCTCTCTCTCTCTCTCTCTCTCTCTCTCTCTCTCTCTCCAAACAAAACTCAATTGTTGTGTAAGTGTTTCATAAGTATTGACCCAATCTTTAGCATCAATTGAGTGACAGTTCAGTTATATTCTCGATTTCAACGATAATAAGACCTCTTATTCTCCTGAACTCAATGCTGAAGATTGTGGTGAACTGTAATTAAAGTTCAAATCGATGTCTATTTTAACCGTTGAAGCTCTCGATTGCCATCAAATACCAGATATTAAAGAATGCGTTTCATAATAATTGATTGCATACTCCAAGACGTAAAACACATAAATCTGGTCCATAAAAGAGAGACCAAACTCTTCAAAACACTTTTATTGTATTCTTATTTTATTGATTACAGTATTATTGTTCTCTTCTTTTGACTGCACAGTTGTGTAGGTTTTCCTATCAAAAGGTTTAACTAATAATAAATAATATTAAGTATCAGAAGAGTAATTACAATATTTATTTTCGAGAGAGAGAGAGAGAGAGAGAGAGAGAGAGAGAGAGAGAGAGAGCCATAAATCGATTATTTAATTGAAAGTCGAATATAGAAATCTATGACTTTCTATGAGTTGTATATTAATGGAAAAGTTGTCTGAAAAGGAAATCTGGAATTTTTGTTATATTGTTTGGCAATCATTGACTCGGTTTTGATGTTTAGTTAACTTATCGTTGATTTTAATTATAACTTCTGATAAAAGTTGTGCTTAAAGTGATCGTTGAGTTGTTTGAAACCTTAGATACAGTAAACACTGGCTTAATATTAGCGAATAGTTTGGAGCACTTCCTATCAAATGAAAGATTATATCGAATTAATTCGACTGATGTTTGACTTTTTGTTTTGTCAACTTATTCTGTGCGATAATAACTCATTGCCTTTTGATTAGATCATTGGTTACTCATATTTAATATTAGTTTTTATGTCTGACTCCTAATTGTAATGGAAATCCCATTTCACTATTCATTACCCAGTTTTTCCAACAGAGCTCTTAATTCAAAACTCTTGTAATAAATGGTTTGACATCAATACCCGGGTTATGATATTTGTGTTTTTCAATTAAACATTCAAATTATATTCAATTTTGTTGAGGAATACCTCGTTTTCCGCTTCAAAATCCATACATTAATAATCGTTTTGATTGAAATCCTCTTCTATTGAATCAATAAAAAGAGTTTTTAATGTTTTTGCGGAAAAACGCATTCATATTAAGTATTCATTACTTTTTAGTCAATGGGAAGGCATGTAAGGCATGGAAAGCCGTGTATTGAACAACAAAAACTAGTTTAATGTGTTTTTCTGATGAAATAGAGGCAAAAAATTAGGGAACAGCCTATTATCTAATAGATAATGGAAGGCATTCCTCTATCAAAGACAATGCAGCCATCGATTTGCCTCGTCTTCAATATCTGTACTGTCTTTTGCAAAGAATATTAAATCACCACTAATTGATGATCAGGAAAGGAACATGGTGCTCCTTTTATTATTGATCGGATTGATGGCAGATCCCTATCCCTTCAGAGCCTAAAAGTCTATTTAATTCTAAGGAAAACCTTTTTTTATTCGCTTTTTTGAGACACAAAATAGTCTGCGATTTAATTAATTGATGTTTCCTGAGGTGAGGCCTGTGCTGAGTGCTGAGCGTATTCGTGTCGAAAGAATTACCTTTCAATTTATTATCCCTGAACTGAACATTATTCAGACATTACTGAACACTACTACTGGTAATGAGTTTATCTGTCGTTTGGGTTTTCTTCGTCTCAGATGCGAGTCTTAAATGACTCTCAATTTGTGACTCATTATTCTTCCGCTGATTTGCTTATGGATTGTATGTATATTTGGTGGCAATCCTTATATCAGTGCCATTCCATGCGTAAAATGACACTAACGTTAGGCATTACATGACTTTCGTGACGCCCTTTGATTAATAATTTTTTCTTCTGATGCGCTTTTTATTAGCCTTTTTTGGCGTCCGATCCCTCTATACATGACTTTTAATGCAAGAGTTGTTTGAAATCTGCATAAAAACACTCTTATAAAGAGGTCTCACATTATCTCTCATTCAAACACAATATATCTATTGGGCAGACATTAGACACAATCGATACGTCTGTCGTGTCCTTTGACGCCCTTTTAATCGCAATTGTCTTCCGATCTCTGATTTAATCCTTTATTTTGCGCTAAAAATAGTGTTTTAATGAGTTATTTGTTTTCTCTCGATATTAATCGTATCCCTTATTCGATGGACAGGTGTTTGCGTTCGACCACTGCTTTTGGTCTTACAATGAAACGGACGAACACTTTGCCAGTCAGGACAAGGTCTTCAACGATCTGGGCATACCTGTGCTCCAGAGTTCGTTTGAAGGCTACAACGCCTGTATCTTCGCTTACGGCCAGACCGGCAGCGGAAAGTCGTACACAATGATGGGCAGTCCTAATGATAAGGGACTGATTCCACGGCTCTGCGACGCTATCTTCGAGCGGATCGCCAGCAATGGCGACCCGAACTGTACGTTCAAAATAGAGGTCTCTTATATGGAAATATACAACGAAAAAGTGCACGACTTGTTAGACCCGAAGGGAGTCAAACAGAACCTCAAAGTTAGGGAACACAACATTCTGGGCCCATATGTCGACGGTTTGTCCACTTTGGCGGTCAGTTCTTTCGAAGAGATCGACAATTTGATGACTGAGGGAAATAAGTCGCGAACAGTGGCCGCCACTAACATGAACTCCGAGTCCAGCCGATCGCACGCCGTCTTCACGATAACACTCACCTGTTCTGTGTTCGACAGCACAGTTGACGTCACGGGTGAGAAAGTGTCTAAAATGAGTTTAGTTGATTTGGCCGGCAGTGAACGGGCCGTCAAAACTGGCGCCGTTGGCGACCGACTCAAAGAGGGATCAAATATTAACAAATCGCTGACAACACTGGGTTTAGTCATTTCAAAACTGGCCGACCAGTCGTCCGGCAAAAGCAAAGAACAGTTCGTCCCCTACCGGGACTCAGTGCTGACTTGGCTTTTGAAGGATAATTTGGGCGGCAATTCCAAGACAGTGATGGTGGCGACCATTAGCCCGGCGGCAGACAATTTCGAGGAAACCCTATCGACGCTACGGTATGCCGACAGAGCGAAACGTATCGTCAATCACGCGATTGTCAACGAAGACCCCAACAATAGAATCATAAGAGAATTGAGACAAGAAGTCGAACAACTCAGGGAACAGCTGATGAACGCCACACAGCAGAGCGATCTTCAGGAACGGCTCACTGAGTCTGAAAAACTGATCCAAGAGATGACTCAGACCTGGGAGGAGAAGCTCAGGAAGACTGAGATCATCCATCAGGAGAGACAGCAGGCGCTCGAAAAGATGGGTATTTCAGTCCAGGCCTCAGGTATTCGCGTCGAGAAAAGCAAATACTATTTGGTTAACCTCAACCCCGACCCCTCCCTCAACGAACTGCTTGTCTACTACTTGAAAGAGAGGACACTCATCGGCACGAGTGACGCACCCGTCGAACAGGACATCCAACTGTCCGGCGTTGGAATAATGCCCGAACACTGTGTTATCGAAGTAAACAAATCAAATAATATGCTATTCATTGAGCCCCTGGAGGGGGCCCTAACCCATGTTAATGGCAATCACGTGACAGAGAGGACAGCCATTAAACACAGCGACCGCATAGTATGGGGTAATAACCACTACTTCCGCCTGAATTGTCCGAAAACAAGTAGCGATAATCAGCGAACGGACAGACCTGTGGATTACGAGTTCGCCAGAGAAGAGCTTATGAACAACGAGATGGTGAACGACCCCTTCCAGGGAGCGATGAAACAGTTGGAACAACAGCACGAAATGGACAAAAACAACGCTCTCGAAGAACAGAAGCAAATGTACGAAAGACAGCTCAAACATTTGGCCAGTTATCTGTCTCCCGGCACACCATACGCGCCCTACAGCTATAATAATGTGTTCGACAGATTCGGCGGTTCCATCACGAACCTGACCTCTCCTAACAGTGTGGCCTCAAAGATGGAAAAGTGGGCCCTAGAGAGGGACCAGTTGTTCAAAAAGAGTTTAAACCAATTGAGGGCAGACATACATCAGGCCCGGGTGTTGGCCAAAGAGGCAAATATGATCGCCGATGAGATGGAAAAGTGCACAGAATTTAAGGTAACTCTTCAGATACCGGCCGCTAATCTGAGCCCCAATCGAAAGCGGGGCTCTTTTGTGTCGGAGCCCGCGATTCTGGTTAAGAGAAAGAATAGGGTTTCCCAGATCTGGTCGATGGAGAAGTTTGAGAACAATTTGATTGAAATGAGGGAACTCTATCAGGAATGGAAGGACAGGCAGTCCAATAAAGATAGTGATTCGTCTGTAGTTTTGTGGTCGCGCTCTGACCATAATATCGATGATATGTCTCCATTGAATGACCCCTTCTATGAGCAACAAGAGAACCACCACCTGATAGGTGTGGCCAATATATTCCTCGAAGTTTTAATACACGACGTTATGCTCGACTATAATGTGCCGATAATCAGCCAACAGGGAGAGGTCGCCGGTCGGCTCCACATCGAGTTTGGGCGCATTGCCGGACATATCGGGGAACGTATGGCCGACGCATCCGCTGAGACAATGAGTCAGTGCAGTGCTAACGACAACACCACAGACAACGAGTCCTCAAATAGGAATCAAATCGTAGTTCGTGTGACTATTAAGAGCGCCCGCGGATTACCCCTTTCCCTCTCGAACTTTGTCTTCTGCCAGTACTCGCTCTGGAGCTGTCAGGACTCTATAGTCGTGCCCTCATTTGAATCCATATCTAAAGATCACCCAAACCTCATCCGAAACAATAGTATTGAAGAAAAAGAGGAAAAAGTTTTCCATTTCAACGATCAGAAAGACTTTGTTATACCCATTACTGAGGAATTCCTCGAACATTGCACCGAAGGCGCCCTCTCTATAGAGGTCTGGGGTCATAGGGTTTCTGGTTTAAGTCCTTCAAATCCCGGATGGGGTGTCGCCGACGCACAGCTCAAAATGTGTCGATCATTATCTGATCGATGGAATGAATTGAAGCGTAAAATCGAGTTATGGGTAGAAATACATGAACTTAACGACAACGGAGAGTACAGTCCCGTAGAAGTGACCGCTAAGAATGACAACGAAACAGGTGGTGCTTATCAGCTACGACAGGGCCAGCAGAGGCGTATGGCTGTAAAGGTAGTGCCCGTTCAGGACTCAGGAACTCTGCCTGTGATTTGTGAATCAATCAATTCGTTAGCCGTCGGATGTGTTTGCTTTCGGTCTAAACTACAGAAAGGTCTGGACTCCTATCAAGAGGAAGACCTGACGACTCTGCGCGAGAAGTGGTCAGAAGCCCTGTGCCGACGGCGCGACTATTTGGACGAACACATCAAACGTCTGATTAATAAACAGAATAAGTCTAAAGAGGAAGCGGAAAGAGAACAGAGTCTTATCGACCAATGGGTCAGTTTGACGGAAGAGCGAAATGCGGTCAACTGTCCGGCGCCTGGCTCTGAGATACCGGGCGCGCCCGCCGATTGGGACCCGCCCTCAGGCATGGAAAGCCATATTCCAGTCATATTCCTAGATCTCAACAGTAAGTGTTTTATAAGACTATTATTCTGTCCTAAAAATTATGTTCCCTTTTATTAATCAAACATTTGTTTTATGTCTTCAATCGAGACATTAATCACAAGAGAAATATCTAATCAAATATGGAATCGATTTTTCTTAGTTTTAGTTCTGCCTTCGTTTGCCTCCCTTTCCCTCTCTTATCCCCTTTTCAGCCATTTTTCTCGATTATTATTATTCCAATAAATCTATTATTTTGTCGCAAAACTATAGTTATTAATAACCGGAGCCACTGCTCAGCACATGCTATACATTGGCTTTAAGTCTTGTTTTTTATGATAAATAATCTGATTCTGCAGTTCTTTGAATCGATTTTTCATCTCAACTAAGAGTTAGTGTTTTTTGAGGCAATTGATGGAAAGGCGATGAGAAATATCCTTTCGTTTCTTAACTCTCGCTCTCCTTATGCCCATCGGTTCAGTGTCTGGAACAGGCTTTCCCTGAGAATATCGAACTGTCAGTCGATTTAATCTAATTATAGCCATTACTTAGTGTTTGACTTGTCTTCAGTTAGAAATAAAATTCAATACTTTCATCAATTTGTGAACTCTTTTCTCTTCGTTTATAGTCTATAGAACTCTATATAGTTATTGAAAGTCAGTTCTTCCAAGTTTTTGATGCATCGATTTTGTGCCAAATGGTTGGCCTCACTCTTCACTGATTTTCCCTTTGATTTCCGTCAGTAATAGTTTTGACTGATTTTGAGCTCTGAAGAAGTTTTTCGTTGAATTTCTCATTAAAACTATATTTGTGTTGACTTTTGTTTTGTTGAGTTTTGTTTTGGCCGTTAAATTGATTTATCGCTTTTCCAAGAACTAAATTATTGTGATTTTTAATAGTCTTTTACGGCTTATTAAATGAGAGGAGACTTTCATGAGTTGTTTGAATTGCTTTTGAATTTTCAAAGACTAGTTTTGCTCTAATTTTTCCGTCCATTCATTTGAGAGAAAAAGTAATTTCTTTTTCTTAAAATAAAATAAGAATTGATTTGAGATTTATTTTTATATAACTTCTTAAGTCTTAATGTATTTTATTTTCGCTGCATTTCTGGGACTTCCATTCAGTCTTGGAATTGAATTCCCAGAAATCAATTTCAGAATCAATTTTCTGTTTCTATTCAATTGTTTGACTCGTTTTTCTTGTGGTAATTCTTTTCAGAATAATTTTGAATTAATTTGATTTTGAAATTGAATTTTATCTCTCATTTTATGCTAATATTTGTTTGTCTTTCAGATATTTAATTCACTTTTTTGACGTTCAAATAAAAATCTAATGATTTTATAGTTCAATAAACAGTTAATCTTTTAAAATATGTTTTATTAGGACTCGTTTCACATCAACTCTCTCTCTCCCTCCCTCTCTTTCTCTCTCCTTTTTATCCCTCTCCACATGAAATGCTTGAATCGATTAAAAAGAATCAAAAATAAGAGAAAAGTAAACACGAGTTGATTGCAGATGAGTTCCCTTTTCATTAATCATTAAATATAGTAATCATTACTTCCTCTGGTTTTCAACTTAAATATTTGGACAGTAATACCGCTATCCAAACCACTCTCCCACTGGAACCTGTTCCTGAATTGAACAATTGAACCTGGCTCAAAATTGTCACCTTTCCCTTTGAATAAGGCCTCAAATATAGCCTAAAATATCAATTTTTCAAAACTATCTGTTAAATGGTTTTTCAAAAAATGACTATAATTTTGAAGAAACGGAAGCTTTAACTCGACTTCACTCCACTCCCGACTCTCTTATGTCTTATGGCATGAATTGATTGCAATAATTATATGACAATAAAGTGCTTAAGAAATGGTATTCCGAATGTTAATGACTTTAAACTCTATGACAAAATAGTCGACTGATATTAAGGCAGTAATTATTCTGTGCGCTGTTTTGTGAGTCATTTCTTATGGTTGTAAAGAAAACTCGAGTTCTGTTGAGAGAGACCTTCTTTTGTTCCCAATTGTGAAGCCTTATGATAGTGTTGTCCCCATTATTATCTTCAGATGTCTTCAGCGCAGCGAATGTTTAGCTGAAAATCTGAAGCAAAGAAAATACCATTGGATTCAGTTTAGCGCAGTTAAGGTCAAAACAATTAGAAACAACACATAACCGGGTAATTATTTTTCCGCTGCAATTGGCTCCGAATACCTTTTTTCAAGACTATGCGCGAAATCAACGAAAATTGACGATAATTAATGCATAGGGATGAGCAAGGTCGAGTTCATAGCCACTCAGCTTTTGTCAAAAAATCATTTTAATTATGAATTATTCATTTTTTTGCGACAGAATTCCATTATTATTAAGATTTAACAGATTTGACTTGCTAATTATTTTTAATCCCGTACCCCTTGCTATGCCCGTCACACTCTGGCGATTGTTTTTTAAAGTCGCTGTGAATTCAATGCACGTCCAATAGAGTGACTCTATGAATGAGTATATCATATTTGACTGACTTTACTCCTTTTTTCTAATGGTTTTTAACGTTTTTTTGGTCGAAGTAATAAAAAAAAGTGAATTTTGGTATTGTTTTGCATAAAATTCATTTGAATATTGAGATTAAACTCTTTTCCATTAAATCAAAGGGATGTGCAGGTTGTCTGTCATTTGTTAGGGATGAGCAACTTTTCAAGGGGGTAGTGACCAGTTTTTTGCTAGTTTACAAACATTCATTAATTTTGGTACACTTATAATTAGAGGTTTTCCCTTCGTTGCTCATCCCTGATGTGAAAAATTAATTCTGATGGCACTCAGGGTTTATTAGCCTTTCTTTTTGATGATTAAATTCATTAAATTTCGTTTTCATTGTTTTCTTTGAAATGAATTTTAATTTGAAATGTTTTTTGCGAAATCAAGCGATCGATCGATTTGATGAACAGCTCATTACTTGGCTGTGCTTTTGTTGAATTTCAAAATTGAGAAATTAAATATTTATCTTGCTAATTTCAAGTTTCTATTATTTTGGCCCTCGATTTGGGTCAAACTGTTTTATTATTTGATTGAAAGGAATGATAACTCAATTTATGGTTAAATTACTTTTTTTGTGGAAAACCTTTTTTTCTCGTTTAAAATGTGTCTGATTTTGATCTGTATAATGGGTTTTGACAGATAACTTATCATTCAATAGAATCGCGATCTATTACATCGACATAAATAAGTTGAGTCGTGTTTGACAGTCGTTTTGACAAATCGATAAATTCTCGGTTCCATTGAGTTCTTCGACAGATTTCCAGAACCACTTTTTCATTCAATTTTTGGCCTATTTTTCGAGTATTTGAATGTTTTTCGCATAAAAATCGGTTTTTTGTGTTCAAACAAATGTCTATTTATTTCGTTGGCTTTAATCGCAATTTAATTGAGCCCTTTGTGTGAGAACTTCAGTGAAAAGTTTGTGAAAGTTCACTTTGATCTCACTCTGATCTAAACCAAATGCATTTCTAATATGAGTCCTAACTCTTGATTATAACTTTCGGTTAATTAGTTTTCACTCAGGGATGGACACACTCTTCAATTCAATTGTTAGGAGAAAATAATAGGCTTTCCTCCACCTCTTCCATTCAATGAATTAATGTTTGATCTAATTAACCCAAATTTAGTTTAAAATTACAGCTTTTAAATTCGTTGCTCTATTTTTCAAGTTTATTGGAGTATTTTAATTGCTATGTATTCCCCCCTCTGCCCATCTCTTACTTAATTATAGACGAAATACGAATTGAATTGAGTTTTAATTAAGTATTGACTTTTTGTGTCACTTTAGCCGACGATATGAGTATATCCTCCCGAAGAGAGTACGAGATAGCGGGCAGTAATTCAATACTACCGAAGGAACACAACGGCACCCAATTCTTCTCCCTTCCGATCGTCAGCTACTGCGAGAAGGATGTGTCGGCGGTCGCCGTTTGGGACTCCTCTATACACGACTCGATTTACTTAAATAGAGTGACGCCTCAGAACGAACGCATTTATCTCATCCTCAAAGTGTCCGTCCGTTTGACTCATCCGGCAGTCATGGACTTAGTCTTAAGGAAGAGGCTCTCCATTAACGTCTATAAGAAACAGTCACTCACTGGTCGTCTATTTAAAAAGATAGGCCGCGCCGACTGTCTCACAGCTACGGGAGTCACCTATGAAATTGTCTCTTCAATACCGAAGGCCAGCGAAGACATCGAAGACCGGGAATCGCTGGCACTGATGGCAGCCTCGGGACAGGACACCAACTCTATTGACGGCGAGAGTTATATAGAAAAGTATACGAAAGGGGTGTCAGCCGTCGAGAGCATACTATCTCTTGACCGCCTCCGACAGGAGGTGGCCGTCAAAGAGCTGTTGGCCCGCAAAGGAAAGTTCACCCACTCGTCGAGC
Source organism: Minunthozetes semirufus (assembly GCA_034699985.1). Classification (NCBI taxonomy): domain Eukaryota; kingdom Metazoa; phylum Arthropoda; class Arachnida; order Sarcoptiformes; family Punctoribatidae; genus Minunthozetes; species Minunthozetes semirufus. Next base: position 10,058 of record JAQIXD010000421.1, read on the forward strand.
ACTCAGGAGGCACTCATCCGCAAGACGGCGAGTGTGCCCAATATGGCGAATATGGCGTTCCTCAGTCCCACAATTAGCGGCAGTTTTACTAAATTAGATAAAAGCGACTCTTCTTTCGATTTGTCGTACATTACGAACAGCGCTTACGACAAGTTTGACCGAATCCGACAGAAGGCGTCTACTTATTTGAGCGGTAGTGGTGTCCAGACAGCTCCGGCAGCCGATAATCAGCGGCCGCTGAGTGCGTCCACACCCGCCTCAAAGGTGTCGACTCCAAGCGAGCCATCGATACCTCCCATCAGGAACTCAGTCACAGGTATTGTAATAATTGTTTTAAGAGTTATCTCTGTTTTTCAATCAAAACTGCAATCAAATGATTCGTCAAAAAATTCTGTATCTGTTTTTCTGTTGCCTTTCCTTCGCTCAGCCAATCGGCCAAACTTTTTGAACCTTAACTTCAATCTGAATCTGGCGTTCAGACAGACCTCCGGTAAATGTATGCAAACTATTCTTGATTTTCAATTTGCTTTCCATTCGTTTCTTTTCATTGCTTTTGTTTTTATAATTGTTTTTTGTTTTCAATTATTTTTTTGTTTAATTAGTTTTGCGTTTGTTTTCGGTTTGAATTCAATACTAATTGCTTTGAATCTATTGATAGCCTCACCATTGAGTGGTCTGAGCCCTCATTCATCGAAACTGAAACCAATGCGAACCCTATTAGAGGAACAGTTCAGCAGAGAAGAGGACCACCACTTGTCTGAAGAGAGTGACACTGATCTTAAAGACGAAGAACTTAATGAAGAGTTGAGTGAATTGGAGATCAATTCGAAATCAAATGACTTTAATTGCAATCAAAGTTCTGATGGAAATCAGAGACAAACCAATAATAGTGACAAAAATCAAGTATTAGTTCCTAAATCCGAGCCATTAGTCAGGAATGAGGTGAAGGAGTCCTCAACTCACGACAATTTAGTCGATTTGAGCGCACAGACAAAGACCAATACAGTGACAACGCCTAGCGTTCTGTCGAGTGGTTACGGATCGCAACCACTGACCAGTACTCCCGCCTCCAGCGAAGACTCCATTTCTATGCTTTCGGGAAACGCCAGTTACGACGAGAGGAGGGCCTCTAATAATGATGTGTCAGTCATTGAAAACTTACCCAATAATAGTGTGAACGGAATCAATGGCTTTAAGAGCTCTAAACAAATGTCCAAAAATGAGACCAATTGTGACAATAATTTGGATAATTTGAACAGAACTGGAGATAACGCCACACAAGTGCCTAACCATTCATTATTATCCGTTGAGAACACCAGTGATGCCGATAGTGTCAGCTCTTATGACAGTCGCAATGAGAACAGCTCTTTGACTTATGAACAACTGTTGGCAGCCCTTCCCAAATGGCTGGTCGTCGGCGAAAGTGTTAGGATTAGCCCCGAATCCAAGTTAGGAGTCGTCGCATATGTCGGTAAAACACACTTCGCGTCAGGCATTTGGGTGGGCGTCGAGTTGGACGCTCCCACCGGCAAGAATGACGGCTCTGTCGACGGAACCGTTTACTTCAAGTGTGGGCCAAAGTACGGCATTTTCGTCAGACCCGAAAAACTTAAATTCAACCACAGAGGGGGCCGACAGAGAGCCACCAAAACGGCTCAAAATGAAGGTATGAATAGTTATTAATCCATTTATTTCTTCAATTAATTGTTCTTTTTTTTGGTTTCAGAGAACAATCAAAACGGAAATCATATTCTTAATCAAAATCAGACAAAACTTAAGACTTCTTCGACTTTAAAGTCATCTAAAAAAGGGATTTAAATGAATTTCTTCGCGAATTCCAGTAATTATTAGACTACTATTCAGTGATATTATGGCTAATATTGGACACATTGGACACCATCTGAATTACGAGATATTTATTGTTTATTTCATCGATTATTTCCAGACATTTATCTATTGAAACAAATGTTGTGTTTTCTATCGGAACCTGAAATTAGAGGAATTTCTATAATTGGATACAAATTCTGTGATTATTCTTCTGATTGTTTGCTTCAAAAAGAGATTTAAGAATTTGAAACAAAGTCTAAGAGAAGGACTTCCCACTGAAGACTTTGCTTCCAAATAACAAAATGATTCTTAATTGAAACCATTGTTTAGGTTTTGGTTAAGAATTTAAAAGTCTTTGAAAAAGTGATAATTAGTTAGCATTAGATGACATTCCGATCGGTATTCTGTCCTCAAAATGGGAGGACTTTTGTTATGAAAAGAGCTATAAATCAATTGAAACGATTTTTACGTCAATTCTATACATATATTAGTCTATCGTTTAGTTTTGAAACTGTTTTCCAATTCTGTGCGAAATATTACAGAATATTCTGTAATCAACAAAATCTTAGAGTCTTTATCATACCTCAGGAGGGGGTGTTTTCTCCCGTAAGTACGCGAAGAAGTAATTTATTTTTGTCCTCGAATTGAGAGGAAGAGCTAAAACTTATGGCAACCCTTCCATCGATTCGTTAATTGTTTTGTTTTAGTATTTATTTCTCGAAAACCGTTTTATATTCGAGTTTTACGTTTGGATACGACTTTCAAATCCGTTGTGTTTTTATTCAATAGTTTTTAATCGTATTATTAATTCATAAATCAATTGTAATATAAATTTATAATTTGTTTTTTGCTATAAATCTATGAAAATCTATAAATATTTTTGTTTTTCAAATCAGTTTTCAGAGTTTTTATATACGAAAACCCCTATTAAGTGACGAGAGTTTGATATGAAATTTGTTTTATTTGTTTTTCTATATATTATATGAAATAATTGATTGCAATAAACGATAAACAAATTGAATGTAATTTTTATTATTAATTAATTATTTGATTGAATTTAATGACAAATCTTTAGGAAATTAGAGAAAAACAAATTCAGTATTCAATTGAATCTTATATTAAATAAGTGCTCAAAATGTTGTTCGCAATGACTTTATGTATAAAATTATTACTAATTATTGAAAATTAAATATCAATTGAAATGAAAATGCATTTGGATTTTGATTCTATAAATTAACCAAATTCTGATCCTTTAACTTCTCATTTGTCAGGTTTCCTGAAAGTCCATTTTTAGGCCACCCCTACCGAACCTATCTCTGGTAATTGGGACTGAATTCGGACATTATTCGTGTTAATTAACCATCAAATCGCTATCTAAACACCGATTTATTGATTAATTTTGTTTATATTACTTTTCAAATCATTTTCCATAAGAAAGGTCTATATTCTGTCAATTTATAGGATATTTCAAACACTAGATGACAGTCAATTGAAATGTTTATTAAGTGTTCATAAAAAACGTAATACTTAGACGTGAGGGGAGGCCTTGTTTTCAATGAAAGCCAATGTTTGGGTAATTATTTTGTTTACATATTTTATGAATGAATGTCTTTAGTAAACAAAAAGTCGTTTTTTCGACGAAATTATATTAATTTTATTTTAATTCAATTTAATCATGAATTTCCGTTACTCCGCCGCCGGCTTCCGGCAGGACCAGGAAGAGCTCTTCAAGCGCTTTAATAAACCCATTCCTCAAGAGTCAGAGGAACAGCCATCCAATGAAATATCGTTGAGATTCACCCGATTTTGTGAGCTCTGGAAAGAAATGCGGTTTTCGCTGATATTCCGGATCCGACACAACGAAAAGGACTTAAGAGAGTTCATCGATGAGATCTATTTGGATGTTCTCCCATATGTCGGCTCCGAATACCCGCTCCCGCGACGGGTCTGCGCCCTCTATATGTTGTACTCTCTGTTCGTGAAACAGCCGAAGATTCTTCAGAATCGGCAACAAATTCGACTAAATTTCCAATATTTGGAACAAATCCGAGATCTGATCCAAAGATGCAAAGAATTGGGACAATTGGACGTCTGTTTCATTTGGTATAAACTCCTGTCGTTCGGAGCAATAGATTTAGTTCACGTCTCCCGACTTATGGGACCCTTTTATATACGGAATCTTCGTTTCAGTGATGAAAAGATCACCGAAACTGATCTAATGATCAATGAATTCAAGGTTTGTCTCACACTAGAGCTGGTTCTCAGTGAAGTTCTTATTTTAAGACTATTGTCTTCTTTTTTAGGACTCATTAAATCCTTCTATGGATGAGTTGTCGCACATCCACGAGAAGTATCGCTCAATCAAAGACTTTTTGGTTGAAGACTCTATAACTGATCCAAAAGTCAATGAAGTCATTAAAAACTGCGACAAAATTGTGGACAATGTCTTCGAGTTATATAAAGCAAAAGGAGATAATCTCCACAAAGAGTTCTTTAGCAACAATTTGACGCAAAAGTCGATGACTTCTGATTTGAAATTCGATTCTCAAGAAGAAGATGAAGACTCAGAAGACGACAACAAACGGATCACTTCCGATATCGGAAGCAAAAGACGAAAACTAAAGGAAAAGGCCTCCGCTTTTGGTTCAGAGAAGTTCAGAGAAGAAGTGTTGGAACAGCAAAAACAGGTGAAGAAACCGAAGCCAGTGAGGGGTCGACCAAAACTGGCGAAACTGACGGAAATCCTTCCGAAGGAATCATTTTTCGCATTAAAATCATTGAGCAGTTGTTCCGAGAGTCAGATCTGATTGAAGACAAAGACATCGATTGTCTGTTTGTTATGTATTTGTAATCAATTTTTGATTTATTTTTTGATTAATTATACAAAACTTATATTTAATTAATTACTGAAAGGAATGCCATTTATTTTGAATCATTTTTATTAAGAAATCAAAGAATTTATAAATTATTTTATTCTGAGTTTTAATCAAAGTTTATGTCAACTCTTTTGACGAATAAAATGCATTGAAATTCATTGACCACTAATTCATTGATTAAATCATTGAAATTGTTTTCAAACGATTTAAGAATAAAATCAAATGTTTTTAAACAAAATATACTTTATTTACAACAAATACATTCAGTCTGTAATAAAATGGTTGAAAACCGCGAGCATTGTCTTTGATCTTTGTCTAAGACACCTTTGAGAGTGTTGTCTATCTCTTCCATTCCAGTTGTCGATCGCATAACCAGTTCTTTGAGTCTTATCCTCTGTTTTACAACTGATTTATGGTTTGAAATCACTTCTGAAGGGATGTAATAAAAGTTCGAATTTCTTTGTTTATGAATTCAACGAACAATTGGTTCTGTATTTGAGTTTTGCTGACTTTCATCTGTTGAATAAGAGCCGAACGGTTCTCCTCTTTGAACCCTTTGTTCACACCTCGAGTTGTCATCATTTTAGTGGAGGTCTTAAGCGGTGTTCCCAACGCTGTCGATGGCTTCAGCTCCAGAAGAATGATTCCCTTCTCTGCGATACTCATAAACTCTTCGATTATGTCCGGAATGAAGATATAACTGAAGAAATTCTGGTAAACAAACTTCTGGAGGGTTTGCGAGCCGTGAACTTTAGCCATACTGTTCTTTATGAACGAAACGCAGGTCAGGAACAGCTTCAGATTCTGCGGCCATTTATACTGAGACAATACCAACAGATGTCCGACTCCTAAGTCACTCGGTTTGAGCGAAAAGAGTACCCTTTCTTTGAGGCAAAGAATTATCACTTCTATTATATAACTGATGATATCGTCGACAAAAAGTGGCAGAAAAATCAGTTGACGCGAACCCAGACTCAACTCTTGTGTCTGGTCTTCGGTGACGCTCTTATTTGAAGAGGAATTGTTACTCTTGAGGAGTGGTAGGCATTCGATTGAGTCCAGACAGTGCTTAAGTGTTGCGCTGTAGTCGTGAAGCATAAGAGATGACGATATTAGCTGAAGATGTGATCTGATATTCAGTGACTTTCGGCTTAAGACCAAAGACAAGACTTCGCTATATTCGCCTCTAAAGAGGTTCGAATCGATTACGAATAAGTGGAAGGAATGGCAGTCACTTAAACCACTTATTTCGCAAATTCTTGAGAATTCTGGAGAAGAATAAATTGATGGATGAGTTTGAGAATCAATTAAATGATTAAAACTGAAGATAATTACCGGCATTTATGGTCAGATTCTCCTGAAGAAGTTTTAACGCTTTGGTGGCGACGATAAACGTTTGTCTTAAATCGGGATTCGTTGTGATAATCAGCGGATCCGACAGTTTTCGCTTCTTATTCAAAGAGATGGCAATCTTTGTCTCGTTGTGTGTGTGACTCAACTCTTCTATTAGTACAGAATCGGAGATCAGTTTCGAGTATTTGCGCAAACAATGGATAAACAGAAGAAGTGTCGCATAAAATATCTGTTTATTCGAGTGTTCGTCGACTTTGATCTTCGCTGTGGAGGCAGAGCTCAGATCAATTGGTGCGTCGGTGTCTCCCGTGAAGAGGAACTCATTGAGGAAATGGGATATCTTCTCATAAATCAGATCCAATTGTTTCTCATTAACGAAATCAATGCCATCGAAGAGTTTCCAATCGTTTTTACGTCCAATCAATTGGAAAATCTCTTTGACTTTCAGTTCTAGGGATTCATCCGATTCTTTATTACCGCCGCTGTTCTGTCCGTGACTTTCATTCTGTTCGTTATAAGTGATGTCCGTTTGCGGAGCGATCAGTCTTTCGATGTAATACTTAAGCATATTATCGATCAGTCTTTGGATTGTCTTAAAGTCGAGGATCAGTTTCGAGTTTTCGGTGAAAATTAGTGGCAAAACATCGAAAATCAGTTTCTTCTTCAGGTATTGACTCAATTGAGTGGAATCGTCCTCTGTTTCGGTACCGGAACCGTTCTCTTCCATTATTTCGATTAATTTGAGTCCGTTTTCGACAACACTTTCTGGAAATCTCTTCAAAATAAAGAGCAATAAATCGATTAAAACGAGTCTGTCTTCGGTCCGATCGGCGACTCTTCGCAACAGTTTGTACTGATATTCTGCCGAAAGGGAGGCAAACATCTTCTGATAGAACTGATTAGAAGTCGCCGAAGAGTTCAGAGCCTGACTGCCGAAGACTGAACTGATTTGCTGTTCATTCAAGTGATAGGTTTGCCATTCGTTACGACAAGAGATCACTATTTTGTTGAACTCTTCGTTCAGCTGTTTTTCGCACTGATTTGTGTTAAACATTTCGCACAAGTATTTGACCGCTTCCTCGACATTGCCCTCGCATTTGGACATCTCGTACGACTCGATCTGAAGACAAGATAATCAATAAAAGAGACAATCTTTGAGTCGATGACGGATTCAAACCTTGATTTTGTCATTTTGTGGGAACAATGCGTTTGCGGTCATAATCCAAGACTTCGCATAACAGGGATCGCCATTCAGTAGACAAGTCTTGGCCCGACTTATCAGATATTCTCGGGTCTCGTCTTCAGTGTTTTTAACCATTTTATTGGATAAACAAAATCACTTCAAAACATTGTTTTCAAAAATTACCGGAATTTAAATGTCAGACAAATTTCGAGTCATTCGTAAACACTGTGACACATGTTTTGAAGGAAATAACTTCGATTAAAATCGAGACAATAAGACAAGACTTCTTCAATGAAACAGATTAATCTTGCAAATAGTCTTTGAAATCAACCTCCAAGTTATATAAACCAAGAATAAAAATAACTGATAATAACATTTCCCAAAAGGAATGACAAGAATCTCTCAAATATTCACAACAACTGTAACTTTAAAGGGGAGGTTTGGAGAGCATACCATTTGGTTCTTGTATAAGCTTACCTTGAATTCTACTAATCCTTACCTGAAATTATTCCTAATTAACTCTTGTCCTCTCAAATATGGTATTCCTCATCAGGAGAAACACCAAACTAAAGACATTATCCGTGAAACTGATCCACAAATCAATTAATTCTTATTTTTAATGAATTTTTATTCTTTTTAAACAAAAAGTGATTTTAAAATAAGAGTCCTGTTTATGTCAACTGGACGGGAACCGCCGGCACCTTAGGCTCTTTAGATTCAGAGTAGGGCTGTGCGGGAACCGACTCCTCCTTGGGTTCGACAATGTTTACGTTGTCGGGAAGGGGTGTCTTCGGGCCCTTCTTTCCGGTCATATCCCAGGGAAGCATAATCTTCACCTAAAAATCGAGACAATCATTAGTTTGGAGCCAAAAGAGAGGCATTCGTTTCGGATCAGACCTTAATTCCGAGCACTCCTTGTCTTAAGAGGACGTGTCTGACAGCAGTGTCCACATAATCGTGAGTAGGATTTCCGCTGTGGATCATCCATCCGTCGACAAACTTCATGCTCTTAGCCCTCTGTCCCCTAAGTTTACCGCTGACCACAACTTCACAGCCTTTAGCGCCGGACTCCATAATGAATCGAAGCACACCATAACAGGCCCGACGAACGGCCAAACCTCCGATCAGTTTGTATCGGAGAGACTCGCACTGAGCGATAGCGCACAGCCCTCTGTCCGACACCTTTTCGGCGTACATCTGATGGCAACAAAACAATTGATTACAAACTGACGGCACTGACAGCAAATCACTGGTACTGACCTCAACGGTTCCCTCTTGAAAGTTGAATCTCTTCTGCACCACAGATGTCAACTCACGAATACGGCGTCCCTTTTCGCCCAAAACCGACTGAGTTCTTGTGGCCAAAATGATTATCTCAGTCCTGGCCGGACTCATACGGACCTCAACACCACTGTATCCGTCTTCAGCCAACTCTCTTCGGAGGAACTCATCCAGTTCTGCCTTAAACACGCCATCGCTGACGAACTAAAGATACGAAAGAAGACAATAATTGGTTAAAAACGTTAATCCAATTGAATTAAAACTGATTTTGAATTACTTTTCGCTTTTTGGAGATCGCTTTCTGAGCCATCGTTTCAAAGGAAAAGGAAATACAAGACGTGTTTTCAACACAACATGTGAACCAATTCTATCCACAAATTACGTGACGCCTATTGTTTGCATAGAAATACAGTGTTTTGATTGGAGGACAACAGTATTGAAAGCATTCATTTGTTTTACGTCTACAGTCTGTGTATTAAAACATTTCTTTATTGAGGAATCAGTTCTGTTGTCATAACAACGAGTGTCTCATTCAAGCCTTTGATGACATGTTGTCAGCGATTATGTAATTATTTGTTAATTTGTTGTTCACTTAATGTATGAATACTTGTCTCGGTTTGAGTCAAATGTCTTTCATTTAGTTTTTTAAGATTTTTAATCATTTATTGATTTTTTGAAATTAATTTAGTTTTTAATCAACAAATCATTTGATTATTTATTTTTAACCCAAATATTTGACACTAAACTGAAGGACAATGAGTTTCTCATCGGATGAGGTATTTCTCAAATGAATTGCAGTTTGTTTTCAATTCTTTAAAAGTCTTTCAAAGTGTTCCTAATCTTCAGTTTTTGTCAATAATTTTTTGTTTACTTTGAATTTGAGGTCAATTTCCTGGTTTACCGATACCTTCAAGAGTCCGGTTTCAGTCACTCGGCGTTCGTCTTCGGAGTGGAGTCACATATAGCACAGTCTAACATCAATGGAGCTCTTGTGCCGCCGGCAGCCCTCCTCTCAATCATACAAAAGGGCCTTCAGTTTACCGAAGCCGAGATCAGTATCGGAGAGGACGGGACAGAGCGTCAAATCGAGTCGCTATCACTGATCGACGCCGTAATGCCTGATGTGGTGATCACCAGACAGAAAGAATTGGCTCAGAGGGCGGCCGCTGAGACCAAACCCGATATCATTATGGAAGACGCGCACAAAGGCCCTGAAGAGTCAGGTGCCGGGGGTGGGCCCCCAACCACAACAACTGCTCCATCTGTGGCCACATCTCAATCGGCATCAGTGGTGACAAACACTGGTATATCACAGGAGGCAAAGATCAATACCGATATCGAAATACCGGCTTCAAAGGCAACTGTACTTCGCGGCCACGAGAGCGAGGTATTCATCTGCGCCTGGAATCCGGCCTCAGATCTGTTGGCCAGCGGTTCGGGTGACTCAACGGCCAGAATCTGGAATATGAGTGAATCGACTCAAACGGCACAACAACTCATTTTACGCCATTGTATTCAAAAAGGGTTCGTAACTATGGGTTTGACTCAAACCATGACATTCAACGAATTGTCTTCTCTTTAGCGGAACCGAAGTTCCCTCCAATAAAGACGTGACATCTCTTGACTGGAACTCTGACGGAACACTTCTGGCGACCGGCAGTTACGACGGCTTCGCTCGCATTTGGACCACTGATGGACGGCTGGCCTCCACTTTAGGCCAACACAAGGGACCCATATTTGCACTCAAATGGAATAAAAAAGGGAATTATATTCTGAGCGCTGGAGTCGACAAAACGGTTGGTATTTCCCACTAATTGATAGTTTACTCACCATTTGATCCACGATTTTAGACAATCATTTGGGACGCGTCGACGGGTCAGTGCACACAACAGTTCGCATTTCATTCGGCGCCCGCACTGGACGTCGATTGGCAGACAAACGTCTCGTTCGCCTCCTGTTCCACCGATCAGTGCATTCATGTCTGCAAATTAGGTGCCGACAAACCCATTAAGACATTCACCGGTCACTCAAATGAAGTGAATGCTATCAAATGGTGTCCCTCTGGGTCTCTATTGGCCTCCTGTTCCGATGACATGACCCTAAAGATATGGTCGATGAAACAGGACAGTTGCGTTCACGACCTTCAGGCCCACCAGAAGGAGATCTATACGATAAAGTGGTCGCCCACCGGTCCCAACACACACAACCCTAACCTTCAGCTGCAGTTGGCCTCCGCTTCGTTCGACTCAACGGTACGCTTATGGGAGGTCGAGAGGGGGACATGTATTTACACTCTGACCAAACACTCGGAGCCGGTATACTCCGTGGCGTTCAGTCCTGACGGCCGGTTCTTAGCGTCGGGCAGTTTCGACAAATGCGTTCACATTTGGTCGACACAAAGCGGACAATTAGTCCACTCATATAAGGGAACGGGAGGTATATTCGAGGTCTGCTGGAACGCCAGGGGTGACAAAGTGGGCGCCAGCGCTTCGGACGGATCGGTGTTTGTCTTGGATTTGAGAAAATGATTTTATTTTTAAGAAATCATTGCTTTTATTATTCATTCGTTTATTATATTCATTGCTATTAATCCTCTCTTTTATTAAATTATAATTTATTTCAAAATAAAATTCAAATCTTTTTAATGTTTTCCAAAATTATTTGATTAATACCTCCTTTATGTATACTCTTGGAAAGTGCAAAAAAAACTAACCCAAGACTGACCCAATGTTAATACAAAACTAAAATTATTGTATAATATAATGAAACAAAAATATAAAATTACAGTTTGTTTTATTGGTAAGACTTTTATGGGTTATTCACAAAAAAAAGCATAACGTATGGACAGTTGATCTAGGTAAATAATAAAATAAATTACTAGTGAGCAGATGACTCCAAATTACTGTCGACCCAAACAATTAATATTCTCTTAATTGATGAAGAATTAAAAATGTACAGTTTCACTAGAACTATAACATTGCTCATACAATCTATGCTCAAAAGGAACGGCAACTTTTTTTCATCGAATGGGAAAACATTAAAAAAGAGAGGAAAGCGAGGAAAACATAACTTGATTTTATAGGAATAACCAAAATTAAAATTATGTTTTCAAAAATCTTTATCATTTTAGTAGAAGAGTTTTAAAGCAATAGTTAATCTTGTTATCAAAATGATAAAGATTATGCAATTAGTGATAATAGAGGAGTTTTATTGGTTACAAAACCTGAATAAATATCGTATTACAAATTGATTAGATTACACCATGGTAACATTGTATCAAGTTTCATATTGTTATATTATGCCAATCATTGTTTGTCCTTCGATTTGTCACAATTCAATGCATTTCAAACTTGTTTTGGTCTAAATTTAAGTCAAATAAATGTTTTTAAAAATTGTTTTATTGATATTTTTATCATATTTTGTCGAAAATAGAGAATTGAATAATAAAAATGTGAATAATATCCCGGATTTGAGTGAAAACTCTTCTAAACTATTGGTTATATTAGTGGACGGCTTTCGTTGGGATTATGTCGAAAGGGATAAGAGTTTGAAAGGCTTTCCTCTGATTGCGAAGAATGGTGTTCACGTAGATTATGTCAAACCTATATTTCCGGCCAACTCTTACCCGAATTGGTACTCCATATCCACTGGTCTTTATGCCGAAAGTCATGGAATGGTCGGTAATTATATGTTTGACAGACAAAGAAAGGAAATGTTTTGGATGGGAAAGGATGGGAATTCATCGCACAACTATTGGTGGGATCAAACTGAGCCCCTTTGGACTAATGCTGAGAAACAAGGGGTCAAAACGTCGATGTATTTATGGGACGGGTGTCAGGTAAACATATCGAGCGTCGAGATATCACTTTGCCATCAATATAGAGGAATATATGAGCCGAAAGAGGCCGACAGTCAGACCCGAAGTTATATAAACACTATTTTGGATGACTTCTCGCAAAACAAATACAGACTTTCAATGCTTTACTACGAATTAGTCGATCACTTTGGTATAAACGGAATATTCTGTATTTTACCATGATAATAAAATTATTATTTTTGTGTCAGGTCATGAATTTGGTCCTTCATCTGAAAACGTGACTAAAGCTGTTCAACAAATCGATGGAATTCTTTACGATCTCTTCCATCAAATAAATGCCAGAAAATTAGATAAAACCTTAAACGTAGTGATTGTCTCAGATCACGGAATGGCTGATTTGAATGGTTTTAAGAAAATCTTGTGGAAGGATACAAATGTAAACTTTGATAATATAGAGGTCCTGATGGGATGGGGCTCTCAATCAGAAATTATTGCAAAACCCGGTAAAGAGGAAGAGGTATAAATTGATATTCTGTTTATCACTACTTTTAACAAATCATTCTTCAGGTAATCACTCAGTTATCAAAAGTCAAAGGAATCAAAGTCTACAAAAAGAGTGATATTCCACAACAGTTCCACTTTAAAAACAATGATAGGGTTTTACCAATTTTGGTAACGACTCAGTTTGGTTATCATTTAGAGCCGGTAATCAACTATTTATTGTATAACCATTTCTAATCATAACTCAATTCTTAGCCAAAGATATACGATGGAAGAGTGAGGCCCATTCCTGGGGATTATCCTGATAATGAGCCCATGAAAGGAGGGTCTCATGGTTACAATCATGAGTTGAGTGATATGGACGGTATTATGTATGGCTTTGGACCAGCCCTCAGAAGGAATTTTCGCGCAGGACCTGTTGAAATGGTTGACCACTACAATGTCTTCTGCAAAATACTCGGAATAACTCCGCATCCAAATAATGGAACTTTGGCTCGAGTTCAGCACTTTTTCAAATGATTTGATATTATCACTCTTTTATCAAAGCCCAGTAACTGTAATCTTGGAAGACAGAAGAGCTTAATCTAATGCTAATTATCCATTAATTTATAAGATATCACATTTTGTTAAAACATGTTTAATAAAATAAAGTCCAATCAAAAAGATTAATTGTTTGATTGTGTTAATCCCTTTATTTTAGATTATTTCTGAATAAATACCATGCCAAATTTATTAATCAATCTTTTCAAAAGTTTTGATAGGAAAGCCACAGTTAAAGATGATTTTCAAATCAATTTTATTCATATTTTTCATAACAATTACCAAAAATAGTGTTAATTCTGTTCCGTTATTGCAATCAAATAATGCAAAACTATTAGTTATATTAGTGGACGGCTTTCGCTGGGATTATGTCGAAAGGGATAAGAGTTTGAAAGGCTTTCCTCTAATTGCACAGAATGGAGTCCACGCAGAGCATGTTAAACCCATATTCCCGGCTAATTCATACCCCAATTGGTACGCCATATCGACAGGACTTTATGCGGAAAGTAATGGAATTATCGGTAATTTTATGTTTGACCGACAAAGAAAAGAAATGTTTTGGATGGGAGGGGATAAGAATGCGTCCCACATCTATTGGTGGGATCAAACTGAGCCCCTTTGGACTAATGCTGAAAAACAAGGGGTAAAAACATCAATGTATTTGTGGGACGGGTGTCAGGTAAACATATCAGGAATAGAAGTGTCGCTTTGCCATAGATTAAGAGCAATATATGACCCGAAAGAGGCCGACAATCAGACCCGAACTTATTTAAACACTATTTTGGATGACTTTTCGGACAACAAATACAGACTTTCAATGCTTTACTACGAATTAGTCGATCACTTCGGTATGAATGGAATATTCTTTATTCAACTTGATAATTAAGGTATCAATATTTTTTTGTGTCAGGTCATGAATTTGGTCCTTCATCTGTAAACGTGACGAAAGCTGTTCAACAAATTGATTCAATTCTTTACGATCTCTTCCATCAAATTAATGACAGAAAACTGAATGAAAGCGTAAACGTAGTGATTGTCTCCGATCACGGAATGACTGATTTAAAGGACTTTAAGAAAATCTTGTGGAAGGATATGAACGTTAACTTTGATAACATAGAGCTTCTGATGGGATGGGGCTCTCAATCAGAAATTATTCCAAAACCAGGCAAAGAGGATGAGGTAATGATAGTCCAAATGATATTCTATTTATCACTACTTATAACAAACTATTCTTCAGGTAATCACTCAGTTATCAAAAGTCAAAGGAATCAAAGTCTACAAAAAGAGTGATATTCCCCAACAATTCCACTTCAAGAACAATGATAGGGTTTTACCTATTTTGGTAACGACTGACCTTGGTTATTATTTAGAGATGGTAATCAACTATCTATAAGCCTAACCTTTTTCTAATCAGAATTCAATTCTTAGCCAAAGATATTCGATGGAAGAGTGAGGCCCATCACATTCCCTGATCCTGATAATGCGCCCCTGACTGGAGGATATCATGGTTACAATAATGAACTGAGTCTAATGCAAGGTATTATGTATGGGTTTGGACCAGCTTTTAAAAAGAATTTTAGCGGAGGACCTATTGAAATGGTTGACCACTACAATGTCTTCTGCAAAATATTGGGAATTACTCCGCACCCAAATAATGGGACATTGGCTCGAGTCCAGCATTTTTTCAAATGATTTAAAATTCTGATGACTTTTATAAAATTCCTGTAAATCCTAAAATTGATTAAATCTGTGACAGAATGTAATTTTAATCTTGGAATTCAGAAGAGCATAACTTGACATTAATGATCTATTTATAAGATATCATATTTTTTTATCGAAATTAAAGTCATTCAAAAGGATTATGTGTTTGATTGTGTTATTCTCATTATTTCTGATTATTTCTAAATATATTTCAAGATAATATTTCGTGCAATATATAACACTTACCTTCTTCGCAATATTTGTAAGGAAAGCCATAATTAAAAATGTTTTTCAAATCAATTTTATTCATATTTTTCATAACAATTACCAAAAATAGTGTTAATTCTGTTCCGATATTGCAATCAAATAATGCAAAACTATTGGTTATATTAGTGGACGGCTTTCGCTGGGATTATGTCGAAAGGGATAGCAGTTTAAAAGGCTTTCCTCTAATTGCACAGAATGGAGTCCACGCAGAGCATGTTAAACCGATATTCCCGTCTAATTCCTACCCCAATTGGTACGCCATATCGACTGGGCTTTATGCGGAAAGCCATGGAATTATGGATAACTATATGTATGACAAACTCACGAATGAATACTTCCTAATGGGACCGGATGCTAATGTGTCTCACCCTCACTGGTGGAATCAAACCGAACCCCTTTGGATTAATGCTGAAAAACAAGGGGTGAAAACATCAATGTATTTATGGGATGGTTGTCAGGTGACAATCAATGGTACAAAAGCATCGTTTTGTTACATGAATATGGGATACCTCTGGGTTCTCGACTTCAAATCAGCCGACAAAATAACTCGGGGTAATTACAAAAAGATTTTGGATGACTTCTCCCAAGACAAGTATGGGCTGTCCTTTCTCTACCACGAACTCGTCGATCGCATGGGTATGAGATAATTACAATTTAAAAATCACCTGCAAACAAATTCTTGTTCTCAATTGATCATGTAACTTTAATTTTATTGATTCGATGTAAATCCAGGTCATGTTTATGGTCCGTCTAATGATAACGTGACAAAAGCTGTTCAACAAATCGATTCAATTCTTTACGATCTCTACAATGAAATGATTGACAGAAAACTGAATGAAAGCGTAAACGTAGTGATTGTCTCAGATCACGGAATGACTGATTTAAAGGGCTTTAAAAAAGTGTTTTTAACAAAATATATTGACTTTAATGACATTGAATTAATGCTGGGATGGGGTTCGGGATCACAAATAACACCCAAACCTGGCAAAGAGGATGAGGTATTAAAACCTCGATATTAATGACAATTATATGAATTCTTTGTCATCAGATCTTCGATAAGTTGTCTAAAATCGAAGGAATCAAAGTATACAAGAAAAATGATATTCCGGAACAGTTTCACTACAAAAACAATAAAATGGTATTACCTCTCAAATTGACCACAGACTTAGGTTACTATATTGATCCGGTAAAAACAATTTAATACAATTATCTTATGTTTAGTGTATTTAAACAAACATTCATTTTAGCCAAAGGTCATTGAGGGTAAAGTGAGGCCAACCCCAAGCAATGATACCGACGATTCAAAGCCACTTTTGGAAAGCGGAGGAAATCATGGCTTTGACAGTGAGTCGAGTCTAATGCACGGAATTATGTATGGCTTCGGACCGGCCTTTAAGAAGAACTTCACTTCAGGACCCATAGAAATGGTTGATCACTACAACCTATTCTGTACTTTACTGGGCATAACTCCGCACCCAAATAATGGTACCTATGAAAAGATCAAGCCCTTCCTCAAAAGATGTTAAATAACTAGGGCTTATTCTATTGAATTGACCAAACGACCAAACGACAAAATGACCATGTTCAATTGCAATGACTTTTTAATAATAAAGTTTATTTGATAAGAAAATCAAATTAAAGTCAAATGTTATGTTATTCTACAAATAAATTGAGTAAATATTTAGTTAATCAAGAATTACAATAAATCAGGGATGGCAAAGGTCCGCGACCCTAGGGGGGGGGGTAATAGGGGGGTATTTTTCCCTGGAAATTTTTCAAAACTCTAGAGTGGGTAATAGGGGGTGATTTTT
>JAQIXD010000422.1:0-27207 GCA_034699985.1 Minunthozetes semirufus
GAAGATCCAAATCATTATCACGAAATCGATGATTCAGTTAGTGATCCAAATGATCATAATCGACGACAACCAGCAAACGATGAAAGCCCTCAACCAATCCCTTATAATATTCCCGATAATAATTATTATCCAAATATACAAAAGGATATCCCTATTGTTGAAACAGAAAATCCCGTTTACTCCCCAATTGAGTACAATCCATTGCCACTACCATTCTTGAGTCCAGTTGATCCAAATGTTGATCCCGAGCACAAACATGATGACGATCCTCAACCAAATCAGGAAAATGGTCCGCCAAAACCATCTGAAGTCGGAGGTAGAGGCGATCAAATAATGAAGTATTACGAGGATCAATCAAAAGTCGATTCTCAAAGGTATACTAATTTAGCGAAATCAGAGCCAAATCATAATAAAACGGGACTTAAATTAGTTAAAAGAGAGAACTCTAAGCGTTTTGAAAATTATAAGAACACAAACTCTCCTCAAGTTATCGATGAAAACAAAAGGTTTAACAAAAGAATGAGTTTGTCTTCAAATCCTGAGTCAGAGCCAAAGGGACATTACTATCCAATAGATTATGATCAGCCCCCGGAACCCAACATTCCCGGGCCTACTAAAGGTTCGCGAGAATATCGCAAATCTCAAGAATATCATTCTTATGAACCAAACACTCAAATGAGTGACGAAGAGCTGCCATCAGATGAACTCAAAAAATTTTATGATCAGTGGGCGGACCAACAATTGCAGTTCAATAACGATAAGTTTAAAAAAGATGATCACCTCCATCATGGATCACCCCTTGACTATAGTCATCACAACACTAGAACTGATCGAAATAAAGGGAAAGTATATTCTAGCGATAAAAGTCAACCTTTGAGTGCAAAGGATTACGAATCATCGCGACCGAGAAACCCTGGACATCATCACAGTCATGATCACAGTCATCACAATCATCATCACCGAACACATCCACCAAAAACGTTACATAAGTCACACAATGAACCTCACGAACGTAATCATCACCACCACGACAATCATGACGAGCAACCAAAGCATCACAGACATGAACCTCATGAGGAAATAGAGACTGACTCACATACAGAGGAAGAACACGAAGATGATGATCATCCTGAGCACGAAACCCACGCAGAAGAGACACCTCATCATAATAGATATCCTCCTAATAGATCAAATCCATCAAAAACTTATGAAAATCAAAGGGATGATGAAGACGACTACCACTCTCATAGCAATGGCCCTAATGGTGATCATCACAACCAACAAAACAGAGAAAATAATTACAGAAACGAAGAAAAGGAGGGCTCCGGTCAAAAACCTGACGACAATTTTGAGTTCGATTTACTCGAGAAGCAAACTTCCGGAAAATTGGGTACTTTCTCTCTCATGCCATTCAATTTTGAGTCTTTAATAGCAAGTGATACATCATTTTTAGATGCACTCACCCCTCAAAACATGTCGGGAATTGGGGACAATTATCAGGACTATGATAACCCAAATGGACAGGAAATTAATGAAAATGAGAATCCGGAGCAATCGAGAAGTGAAGATGAGTCACATCAATCACCTCCAAGAGATACGGAAGACGATCAACAGGAATATGAGGAAAACAGGGAAAGGCAGCGCTCACCACAACATAAACAGCACAAACACTCACAATATTCTCAACTTTCGCATCGTTCAGATCCTCCGCAATCATACAAAAGCGATAAGAATTCCAAAGAATATAATAATAAGCAAAATAAGGATTACCCTTCAAATCAACCCTCAAATGGTGATTATTACAGACAAAACACTAATTCGAGATATGAGAGGCCTAACGACCGCTCAAACCCTAATCAGCCATCAAATGATGGATATTATAATAAGAATCACAATGAGAGGCAACAAAATCAATATTCACAACAATATGAAGACAAACCTCGAATTAGACCTTATTCGGGAAGAGGGCAGCAATACTACGACGAAGAAAAGGCGGCCACAGCTGATACTTCATCACAAAAGGCCGATCCCAACACTGGTATCCTTTTGAGCGATGAGTCGAAAAAAGTTTTGGCAGAAAGTAATTCATCCATCGATTCAAACAATGATAACCAAACCCTTACTATAAAATCAATCGATTCCTTCAGCTCATGGACTAAACCTTTGATCTTAAAAACCAAACTAATAACAGTCGACAACAGGAATGAGACAAAAGTCTTAGAAAACACTAACAATGAATCGAATAATTCAAACAAAGGCGAAGACCAAAGAGTTAAACAAAGAACTGTTGAAAGCAAAAGAAAAAACTCCCGAAATATAACTCGAAAACCAAAAGTTGAAACACAGATAACGCTGGAGAGGAATGACATTAATTCTGTTAATATTTCAAATAAAAACCAAACCTATGATATGATCATAAGTCCAAACAACAAATCAGAATATCAGTTGAAACCCAGTAATCCTCAGACAATAAATCAACAATTGGTGAGAACCATAAGAACTCGTCCTCAGCGATCGATTTCAGAAAACATCATTAATTTTGAGAGGAATTCCTACCATTTAAATCATAATCAATTGTCGGGGAATTCTCCAAATAGTTGGGCCAAAGTTTTGCCCAATATTTGGACTCATCTGAGAAACAGGTCCTCTGAGAGCTCAATAACTCAACCGAATTGCGCTCAAAGATCTTCAATAAAGAATTTTTGCCTCGAATTGGATGACGAATATCCGCTGTAAGTAAAGAAAAAATGCATATAATGTTATACAATCGCAAAGTAACACAACATTCCCATCCCTTTCCTTCTATTTATTCTGTGCTCTATTTTTTCAGAGAATCGATTCGACGAAATCTAATCAGAAATTTAGAAAATTTACGTTCAGTTCATCGAAAACTGAATTCGAGTGTAACTAATGATCGCTATTATGAGGACTCAACCGATTCATTAGACAACTCTTGTAAGGCTCAGAGGCTAACTGTACGTCCACTAAGGGCTAAGAATATTAATGGCGAGTGGAAAGTCGTTGTAAATATCGCCGCTCTATTTGAGCAAAGAATAACACTAACGAACTGCAGGTATATATAAAGTTATAAATTACTTAATTCTTGAGATCAAAAGTTCAGCCCTTTATTGGCTTTTCTTTCTTATAGCGAAGAACATAATGAGTGCGAAACTAATGGCCAAAAATATTTCACGAAATGTGTCCAAAAGTATAGTTTAAATGATTTGATTACATATAACACCGAAAGCAGTGACTTTGAAATCGATATATTGCTCGTACCAAATGCCTGTTCCTGTTCTGCTCCCAAAACAAATATTATTTAAGACAACTCTCTATTTATTCACTCGAAATATCTGACAGATTGTGGAAAAAACAAAAACATTGTATTCTTTTGTATATAACAACAAACTTTATATTGAATTTGTGTTCGGCCACACATTCCTCGTCAACTACTTGTACAAAACTCAAGTCATTAAATGGATGTGTCGAATGGCAAACAACAAATTGCATTATGCGTTCAATCAATGAAGAAATTGATCAATTATCATACAATCTGTATATTTTTTGTAGATCTATAGCACATCCCAGTAATTAAAGAGTAGATAAATGATTGTTTTTTGTTTCGTAAATTAAATGCTTTTTTCGATAATTTATCAAAATTTAAATGAAAAATAAAAAAAGAGATAAATTACTACAAAAGAAAATCTAATAATCGATTCAATATATTCTGAATAAATTGAAAAATAAATAAAAAAAATTTGTGTAGAAAATCAATTTATAGACTAATTATAATGATTAAGCACAGGTAGAAAAACTGTTGTCTTCACTTGACTAACAATATTGAAGGTATTTAATTAAAATTCATATAATGTGCTGAAAAAAGAGCGAAATTGATTCAAATTAGTTGTGCCTGAAATGCATCAAAAGGCAGACATGGATCAGATTCGCGCATTGATTCCTGCGTTTGAATGATTAATAATAAATCAGAAGAAATATAATTAATTAATTTTTAAAACAATTGATAAATACCTAAAATTTTCTACGGTTTTGACACATAATTAATATTATATAAGATTTTTGTGACATAAAAAACAACACTTTATTTATTACCAAATATTAGAGTCGATTAAATAAATGAAGATTTCCTTTGAAATGCAAGAATGACTTCGTTTAGAAGTTTTATCATTTCTTGTCATTTGAATAGACGTTTTGAAAACAAATTTTAGGTTAAAAACGATTTTTTCAAACATAAACTTAAAAGAAAAGACAGAAAGAGTTGGTTTTGGTTTCGATTCGCTTCAGTTATTTGATTGAAGACAAACAGAGTCTAATAATTTTGAGATTAAAATTAATGTCAAATAATTTATTCACTTTTTGTATGTATTTTTTTGTTTCCAACAAAAAATCTTTATAAACTGGGCTTTGAAATCATGTAAGATTTGGAAGTAAATTATAGTTTAATTGAAAAAAATTGACGAATAAAAGTAATACTGAAATCAAAATAGGTTAGTGCTGTCGGTCTAACAACATCTCAATTCCCTATACTATCCATTGAGATCTCAATTCCAGAATAAATACATTCAACTCTTCTTTCGTCTAAAACTTATTATTATTTCGAGTCTTAATATTTTTGTAGTTTTTTTTGTTGAAAACTCATTGAACTTTCGTTTTAAGCTTTTTCTTGAAGTCAAGAATATAATAGTGTCTTAAAACACTTTTTCAATGTTCAGGAGTTATAATGAAAATTTTGATGGCTTTGTAGTGACTGAGCGATACATTAACTTTGAAAATGATTATCGTAAGTATGCCTTAAATTCCTTAAAAAGCTTTTTTGTCTTAACATTTATTTTAATTTAATCATTTGAAAACAATTCTATTAGTTATTGGGTTTACAGTTATTCAAAGTCGCCAATCAATTGATTAACAATTCCGGTGCAGACTTGGCTTTGAATTCATTCCCGATCCCTCTGTTTGATAGTCTTGTGCTAAACTACAACACTTTAAGTTCAATCGATAGAGGAGTTCGTGACTCGAGAGGCATAAACTCAAATCAATCTTATTTTCCCAACAAATTTGATTCAAACAATAATTCCAATGAATTCTCGAAAAGGAGTGGATTTTTTGAAAGTGGAAGAAACCATTCGTTTCCCTTTCCTTTTGAAAGTGATGTTAAAAAGTATTCTAAACATAAAACTATACCAAAACCCTATCCTTACTCAAGAGGTATGAGTACAAATAGTGAGGAAATACCCTTTTCATACCAAAACTCGAACCAGAATCCAAAGTCGAATCCGAGGGACACAACGTTCTCATCTTTTAATATAAAACCGAATTGGAATGAATTCGAGGATTCAATCGATCAGTCTTTAGACGAACCAAAAAATTATTTTCCAAATGAATTGAGGCTTAAAAATGAAGAGAAGAGGGATGACGACAATCGTGAAGACATTAGTACTTTAAGTGATGACAACATCGAAGACAGCAGTCCTTCAAGTGGAGACAACTTTGATACAGAGGATAATGAACAAGAGTATCCAGTGGATACAGATACAGATCAACCAGACATTAATGATGGATACGATATCGATGAAGATGAAAGAGAAGAAGAAAACGCGGACAGCTCTAAGTGAGTCTTTACAATATATGATAATTTGTTGCCAGACTTTCCATTGAAATCTTTTCTGCTATAAAATTGAAGATTTTTATGTGTATTAGATCTGTGATCTCATCCATCTCTTTATTGCTCACAATTTAAATCTAAATGTGTTTATTCACTCAATTTATTTGTATAGTTATAAAGAAGAGGAGACACCAGAATGTGCTTTTGGACACTCTTATTGTCATTTTGATGATCAATACCCGGAGTATTTTCGTTTATTCTTAATAACTCAATATATTATATACAATACTGTATATTCTGTTTATCGGAATATACAGGTTATATAAAATTTCAATATATCTTTCATTATAGAGGATCAATGAGGAAAGCTGTGGACAAACAGATGGATATTTTGACGCAAATATTACCGGAATCGACTGAAACCTTTGATTTAGTTGAAGGAATACCCAAAGAAATTGACGAAAACTACACATTCATAGACAGTCCGCATGATTTGTATAGTGAGAGCTCAGATCAAATATCTTCTGAAAGAGAAAACGAAGTGAACCATAGAGACGGCGGTTATATCTGTCCCTCTTATGTCAATTATATTAAACCAAAAAGAGCTCAAAATAATGACGGCCTCTGGAAAGTGATTCTAAATCTGAATGAGTCGTACAGAGGAGTGGACTACACTCAACACATAAGAATTGAAGAATGCGTGTGAGACAACCATATCATAAATATTCATTGAGTTTCGTCTCATTTTTTTTATTTATTTATTTGGTTTAGATATGAAAGAACTAAATGTAGTTTTTCCCCCAATTATTATAAGTCGGAATGCATTCAAAAGTATAGCAATGAAAGACTCCTGGCCTGGACTCCAGACAAAGGCATTCATTTGGATGTATTTCGACTACCGATTGCCTGCAGCTGTCATTTGATACCCAATAAGTGACAAAATTTTGTCTTCAAATTGCAATTCGATAAACAATTATTCAATAAATTCTAAGCTTTAATGAAACAAAAGCGAACTCTAGTTTTCAAGTTTTCAAATACTGTTTAACAGAATATTCTTACATTTGATGTATATTTCAGACAATAATCTCGATTTTCATTAAAATCTCATTAAATAAATCAAAAATTTTGTAAAATTCAATATTTGTCTTATTTTATGTCCATTTTCGTCATAAGAGATAATCGTTCCAATTCTTGAGGGACAGAATAATGTTTGACCACTATTTTTAAAGTAATGTTTGAGTGAAAGGACTCATTGGTTGTAGAAATAAAAGACAAAACGAATTACGAAAACAATAAATAAGTAAATAATTTTATTATTCGTAAAATCAATGGAAACAATAAATTCTTAAATATTCTTAAATTTGATCAAAAGATAATCAGAGCTAAGATATCGTTGGATCAGATATCAGCCTAAATAACAAAAGAAGTTTTTAATAATAATAATAATTAAATGTATTTATAGTTTATGTTTAGATTAGATGAAGAGATTCACCTAAACCTGAACCGAAAGAATCGATGAATAAATAATCGAAACAAATGACAACACATTAAAAATGTACAGATTTTTGTCGTAAATATAATAATAATTAATTTAATTAATAAATACATAAAAATTCTTTAAATTATTATTAATTAAAAAAACACTACAATTAATAGTAATAATAATTATTCAATATTTCAATGAAATAAACATTTGTTTTGTACTGTAAATAGATTTTAAATAATTTAGAGAAAATCATTTGATAAGCGTTTGCTGTATGTATTGCTTTTCAATGCTTTTGTCAAATGCGAGAAAAAATGGCATTTATTTTACAATTTGATGATTGGTTTACTTCTTTAGTCCTTTTATAAAACGAACAAAAAAAGGTTCGAATAATAGATAACATCTTTTATATGGATTTAATTAAAAAGTGATAATAATTATAATAATATTTAACTTATATTAAGACTTAATAGAGTTTTGTGAAGCAATTGAGACATCGTTTTGAGTGACCCATCGCTCCGACATAAAACCGAAACACCGATGAGATTGAGAGGAAAGGAGTACTAAAACTAATTAATGGCATAAACTCTCGAATTGTTTCTACACTTCAATAATAAAGGAATACCTAAAAACTCTGAAATAGGAAAAGAGATCAATAAAATCAATTAAAGATAAAAATTGTGAAATTGTGAGCATTTTTAACAAACATTACATTATATTTATATTATATTATTATTCAATTATTATTATTATTATTATTTAAATGAAAAACATTTCAAAGTTTTTGAATCATTTTGTCGTTAAAATCACAGAAAACATAATATAATAATAAATAGTAATAATTATATCAATTAATAGTAATTAATAGCATTTTATAGCAAATAATAAAAGTTCTAAAAAAACGTCTGAAATACTAATAACCAAAACATTATGTTTTAGGTATTTCTGATTCAGAGGGTGGAGAGGATGGAGAGGGAGTCGAACAAAAGTTTGTCTCGTTTTTAGGATATGAAGAACTTGTCTTTAACTCTATATTAGTTTCGGTTGTATTACAATTGTTTGAGTTATTGTTTACCGGAGATAACAACGAGTCTGTCGTCGACAGCGATGAAGACGACGACGAAGAACAGGGAGTTGTAGATAGAGATGACGCCGACAGAGAACTATTCGAGTCTTCACTAATCTCTTCGCCGTCATTAACATTGGTTAGGTTTGGGGTCATATCGCTGTCACAGACTTCCGCTCCTTTAAAGATATAACGATTCGGAGGGAAGTATAGAAAATTGTCGTCTAAATCGAACAGAATATTCAAAATTAGTTTATTTTTGTTTATTATATCAAAACAATGGAAATACCCGTCAATTGTGATGCGATTCGGTCTTCACTGGGTTTTGGTGCTTCGGATTCAGTTGAGTCAGGGATCAGAGGATCGGTGTTTGCATTAGTTTTATCGTTCAAATGACATGAGTTATGATTTCTTTCATTAACCGTTGAATTGAATGCGAAGGGAAGGGAAGTGTGTTCTGTAGTCGAGTTGTTATTCACTTCTAAACTAAAATCTTCGCAATTTTTTGGTTCTATTTTTGTGGATTCACTCCTTTTTCCCGAAGATTTTACGCCATCACAGAAGTCAATCCATTCCGAACCCAATCTATTAATCAATCATTTATTAGGAAATGTTTGGAATGGCTTTTGATATTCAGAGGGCATACCTCTCACACAGTTGTCTGACAATAACATCGCAATCTCCTAACAACTCGACGTCAAAAGTTAAATGATTCAAAGGCTCTCTATTAATGAGAATTTGCGGAACCGTTTCGGGTATAGAACTGGGTATGAGTGCCACCGGACGTACTTTAAGCGAAGAACCCATAACTATGAGTAAATCGCATTCGTCCTTATCGTAAGACATCGCGCTATGAAACTCATCGGACAGCCCTTCGCCAAAAAACACGATATCCTTTAAATAGAAAACTTAATCAGAAAATGGTTCACAAATTCAAAGAATCTCTAAAATACCGGTTTAATGACAGCCATTTCTTCACCATCTTCAGGACATTCGGGACATTTTGGTATTTTTTGTTCGAAAATATCTTTTTTGATGAATTCTTTATCTACTTTGAGCTTACAGTGGGTACAGGTGGCCGTTGCGAAAGATCCGTGACATGTGATCACTCTTTCAATACCTGCCGTTTGCTCTAAAGTATCGATATTTTGGGTATAATTTCGCAATAATTTGTTTTTCTGTTCCAAAATGCGAATGAATTTATGGCTTATCGATGGTTCGAATTGTCCTGGATATATCTCCTATTATTGGATCAATTGAGCACAGGTTAGGAATCACTTAAATCCAATTAAAACAATTTGGACTCACTTTTGCGAACTTAAAGAAAGGTCGGGGATCTCTACGGAAATAATGGATGTCAAACATGGCCTGAGGGTCCGGCAAATCGGGAAAATCTTTGCTCAGTCGCGCGTAAATGCCGTCACGAGATCGGAAGTCCGGTATTCCACACGAAACGGAAACCTATTGAGAGTCAACCATAAGATTAGATGTTCTTCGACTTAAATTCGAGAAATGTATGTATGAATTGCTTACACCGGCACCGGTCAGGACGAGAATGCGATTGCATTTTTGGATGAGTCGAACGCAATCGTCTAATGTATTGACGTTTAAAATCTTTTTCCGCGGCGGAGGTTCGGACAGCATATTAACGATTATCCTCCAGAGCGTCAAATTGTCTAAATTGTCGGGAATTAGAGTATTGTCGGCAACCATTTCTGTCAGTATAATCCTGGGATCCGTTCCATTAACCATCTGTTTGTGAACCCACGCGACCGGACCTGAAATCGGTTTCCACTGCTGTCCACTCATATCTGACAGACAGCTGACACACGACAGGTCCGACACATCGCTGGCGGCGTCGTCGCACTCGTACTCTGCGTTCTGTTCTGCCGAACAACTATTCCCGATCTCAAGTTGTTCGGCACCGGTAAGTGTTTTGTGCGTTTTATCGACCGGTTCTTCACTAGTGGTGGTCGTTATGAACAGACTATTCGTGTATTTATTGCTTGTATTTGAGTGACAGCTCTCATAAGTGGTCGAATCGCTGTCTTTATTACTAATATTTGATATAAACTCCTGAAAACCGGAATCAAATCCCGAATCACTGCAACTCATAATCTCTGCGTCGCTCGAAGACGACACTAATCGGGAATTAAACAAATAATTTGTGTTAAAATCAATTATCATTTCAATGCATACAATAATTAGGTCTCAATTTCTTTGAATTTTTCATTGCATTCATTATCAGTCGACTGAAAGGCCGACGAAGAGCTGTCAAATGAATGGTAAACATTGACATCAATGACATACAAAAAGTATCGATTAATTGATTCAAATTAAAGACAAAATTAATTATAAATGACTTTAATTTAAAGCAATCGATGAAAAGGCGGTAAAAATAATAATAAAATTGAAATAAAATCTTTAATTAATAAATAAAATGAAATATAATTTTGATTTTATGTACTGCCGGGAGAGGCAAATGGCTGAGCACTGGTATAGTGGTATGAGTTGTGGGGCGCGAGTAATGCGTTTGTATTGGTTTTGATTTGGTGTTCAAATGCGTGGCATTCAATGCAATGCAAACATTGAATGAACGCATAAAACGAGCAAAACGTCAAAACGAGACAAACATTAAAATCAATGTTTTACTCACCGAATGCCTCCAATATGTAGTTCTGGTCAGATGTGAGACCTTTCGACTCGAGACCATTGGCTGCGAGCGGCGATTGGACCACTTCGGGACAGTCAAGTCTGGCCTTTTTGCAAAGTGTCGGACACTCGCTGGCAATCATCTGATTGTTCGCCATTTTCTCAACACTAACCCAAACAGTAAAGCAATGAACGTCTCATTGAGTGCTCAGTCAGACCAGTGCTCTCTCGTTCGCACAGCAGCTCAGCTCACAATTCAGCCAATAGTAGCACAGAATTGGGAAGGGATAGAGATGTGAGCACAGTTACCATACAGACAACTGATGGAATAGCCTCTCCTATCGTCTTATACCAGCTCTTCATTTGCACAGACATTCGCATCACTACAACATCCTATGTTTAGCCATCTCTTTGATACTTTCAGATCTGTTTTAACGACAATTACTTTAATTGCAATAAAAATCACTCTTTATTTGTTTGAATCCAATATTATTATCAATTAATTGGTTTTATTACAGCTTTTTATCGAAAACTTTTTAATTGAATTCAATTTTAAAAACTTTGAGTTTTAGTTAAATGTCTTTGAATTTAAATTCAATGTCTTTTCCACTCAATGAAACTTAATTTAGATTACAGTAGAAGATGGCATCTCTTCCTAAATGACCTTTTATTGGAATATTGACAGTGAAATGAGCAGGACGAGTGGTGCACAGCACAGGCTGAGCACAGGCACATAAAAAGTGTGCATTAAAATGAGATACTCAAGGCTCACATAACTGTACTTTTATTGCTCAACTGAAGGGATATCTTCTTCTTTACCTTAAAAGTTGAATAACTTGTGGGTCAAGTTTGGCTGATCAGTGATCAGTTATCATCTTGTTCATTTATGTTCATTTATGTTCATTTATGTTCATTTATGTTCATTTATGTAAAAAAGAGTTGAACTGAATTTTTAATTACAAATATTGTGATATTATTAGAAAATTAGTGATTTTATGTGAGAAATGTAAGTTTTAATTGAAGATTAAGACCATAACTCAATTGAAATGAGGAAAACTTGAAAATTATTATCTGTTTATCATTTTTATAACTTTTCCTCATTTGTTTCAAAATAAAAGTTCAAATCCTTTGCGAATAAATGAAACAAAATGTGAGGAAAGTTTTATTTATTCGTAAAATTGAATTTAAAACGGATTCTGTTAACTATTATCTTACATTTGAGACCAAATGATTGTCAAACGGATCCAGAATTCAATTAATTTGAAGAATAAGTTTTGATTTATAAGTGAATGTAAACGTAATTCATGTGTTGTTTACATGAATTGAGAGATGAATTGACTCCTCCTTTGGGTAAACATAATATTAAAATCAATTTTATGACATTTCTTTGGAGTAAATCTTCAATCTTTGGACACTTCTTGTTATTAATTCAATTAAACAAACAAATGAAAAGCATATTCACTAAACACTTAAGATATAATTGTGTCTAATATTTGCTAAGATTTGTTATCTTTTGCTTATCTTTACTGATGTCTGACTTAAGACAACGCAATCCCTTAGGAGTCGCCGAAGAATTGAATGTAAATATCTTTCTTCTCAATGTTTTCCTTACATTTAATTAACATTTATTTGATTTTCTTTTAATTAATATTTTAATTATAAACTAATTATAAAACAGTCGATAAGGAAATGTGTTTCTAAGCACTCGTTTATTGAATAAATTGACTGAAAATATGTAAACTTTTCGCAAATTAATTGAAAAATTGATTCAATTATTAATTCAGAGTTTATTTCTATTGAAAAATCTCAACAAAATATTCAAATATTTTTCAATAGATTTTGTTTTTTATATAAACTTTATGTAAGTTTTGTTATAATTTATGTAAAATAGCCTTTAATTTGAAATTCAAATTGTTTTCCATCCTTTTGCGCGATTCTTATCTAATGGTCTAAATTTTGGATCAATAGTCTGGTCCTAAAGATAGTCAAAAGAATCCGTTAAGAAAAATGAGTTCAGAAGGCGTTGATTCAGAAGACGACCGAATGCCAGACGAGAATAATATTGAAGACTTAGTCAAAGAGTTGCCGCAGGCGTCCGACAAAGTCAATGTTATTATGGATTCTGTTCTGTCAACGCTTCCAAAGAAGTACTTAATTATTATCTCATTTGTTGTAAAACAATATTAACTGATATTTTTGTTGGAAAAGATGGAGGAATTATGCGGTGCGAACTATTTTCACCTGTCTTATGGTCAGCGGATTCTGTCTAATAATATATTTGGGTCCGTTAGCCCTCATGTTTACGGTATGCCTTCCCTTCCCTCCCCCTTCTCACTGAAGTTTACTGAAAACCCATTTTTTTTCAGACGCTCTGCGTTCAGGTCAAGTGTTTTCAAGAGATAATAGCGATCGGGTATTCAGTATATCGAGTTCATGGTCTGCCGTGGTTTAGATCCCTGTCCTGGTATATGCTGATCGCTTCCAACTATTTTTTCTATGGCGAGAGTCTCGTCGACTACTTTGGAGTTCTTCTTCACAGAACTGTTAGTTCCAAACGATTTTAAACTGATTTTTAACTAATCTTTCAAATTTAATGAAGAATTTTATGCGACCTCTCGTAACATACCATCGATTCATCTCTTTTATGCTGTATTTAATTGGATTCGTTTGGTTTGTCCTGAGTTTGGTTAAGAGATATTATATGAGACAATTTTCTCTGGTATTTACTCTTTATTTCTAATGGCTTTGAAACCCCTATTCATGTCTTTGATTACCGTCAGTTCGCGTGGACTCACGTAACGCTTCTGATAGTCGTCACCCAATCATATCTTATTCTTCAGAACCTGTTTGAGGGACTCATTTGGTTTATAGTTCCCGTTTCGATGATTGTCTGCAATGATGTGATGGCATACCTCTTCGGCTTCTTCTTTGGAAGAACACCACTCATAAAGCTCTCACCAAAGAAGACTTGGGAAGGATTTATTGGCGGAGGATTAGCCACTGTTGTGCTCGGAATGGTTTTCTCTCACTTCTTATGTCAATTCAGTTACTTTGTCTGTCCAATTGAATACTCCGAAGATTTGGAGAGGACTACAATGGATTGCATTCCGTCGCCACTCTTCCAATTAACTGAATACCACTTACCTCAAGAGTTGAGTTATTTCAACCGATTATTACCGGTAAGCCTAACATTAGCCGCAC
Source organism: Minunthozetes semirufus (assembly GCA_034699985.1). NCBI lineage: Eukaryota > Metazoa > Arthropoda > Arachnida > Sarcoptiformes > Punctoribatidae > Minunthozetes > Minunthozetes semirufus. Next base: position 14,023 of record JAQIXD010000422.1, read on the forward strand.
TTCACGAGTAGTTATTAATAATGAATTAATTTCAGTGGAAAATCCCTTTGACTGTAACGATGTATCCCTTCGTTTTGCACTCGTTATCGCTTTCACTGTTCAGTTCAATAATCGGTCCGTTCGGAGGATTCTTCGCCAGTGGTTTCAAGAGAGCCTTCAAAATAAAGGATTTTGGAGACATAATTCCGGGTCACGGAGGGATTGTCGACCGATTCGATTGCCAGTACCTGATGGCAACATTTGTAAACGTATACATTTCCAGTTTCATTCGAGCGCCGAACCCCTCAAAACTGTTCGGTTTAATTATGAGGCTTAAACCCGACGAACAGTTTAGAGTCTTTGAACTTCTTAGAGATCACTTGAACTCTACCAATGCTTTGAACTCATTCTGAGCGATGAGAAGAGCGAACATTCGAACAATTAATTTGATTTCAAGACTTTTATATATATTTTCTTTATTTTGATTTTTATAATTATTGACTGATTTTAAGCCTTTGTTTCAATTAAGTGAAAGCACCGGTCGTTTCGATCGTTTCGATCAAATGTTCATTTTTTTAGATTAAATCAAAATATGAAAAATTTATTAATTTGTTGATAAAGTGGCAAAAAATCATAGATTTAATTCATTTTTATCGCATTACTAGTCCTGTATAGTCTGTGTTATTGTCTTTAATTAAAACTAATTTAATTTAAAAACTAATCATTAGTTTAACGCATAATTGATTAGCGATTATTAGTTAATAAAAATCACCGAAAATGTTGTTAAATATGTTTTAAATGAATGCCTTATAGTTTGTTAATAACCCATAGTTTCTGTTAAAACATTTGAATCAAAACAAATTAAATTCAATTAAAAGCCTCTGATTCTGTGCTTTTGATTTGAGAGGCTCTCAATCAGAGCTGAAGTTCATTAAAATTGAATATAATTTCCTTAAAATACTTATAAAACAATTGATCTCTTCTTCAGTGAAATCAGTTTTCACTACAAATCTAATGTATTATTAGTTATAAATCGCAAACACTTTTAGAGTTAATAATAAATGAATGCATTTCTCAAAAAATAAGTTTATTTTCATTAAAAATCATTTAATTATTGTTTTTAATAATTTGTTTATGTTTTACACTAATTGTCCAAAAACTGCATTAACTTAATGTCTTTCATATCTTGAAAATGCAATCATTTAATGAGAACTCATTATTGTTAACAAATAATCCAAATATTAATCTATTATTCCTTTAAATTCTAATCAATTGATTGATTTGTTGTGTGTTTTCAAATGTAAATCAATTTATTGAAGAAATGTTGAGACAAATAAAAGATTAAAAGAAATACAGATTTTAATGAAATAATTATATAAAAAGTGATTTTAATTATAAAGGATTCAAATAAATGAATCTTTGCCTACAATTAGTGCTAAAAAGTGGTTATTCGTCCGCTTCGTCGATCTTTGGCGCCAAATAGTAGCGAATGAATCCAATAGTCGACGGATTTTCGTCGTCGTTATCGCTTATATTGTACTCAACAACGAGTGGAACGTCGGGTGACATCGAGAGGATAACCTGTGCTGAAAGTGGAGTAGCCTTTGCGAAGTGATTCAAATACTTGAGAGCAAATGATTGACACAACGCCTCCTGCATAGAGATAGTAACCGCTTCTTCTGGTTTGTCTGCGTTTGCCGTTTGAGACAATCGGATAGAACCGGAGCCTAAGTCACCGCTCGCTGCGAAACGGACCCCATCTTTAGCGCAAGAGATGGTAACCGCGTCTCCGATTTGACTCAAATCGCGACAAATTCTTTGGAACTTATTTGCGGGTAATTTGATGGTCACGTTATAAGTGGTGTCCTTTTAATTGGTATTCATTTTATTAATATTTCACTTAAAGACAATCAAAGAAATACTGACCGGAATTCCTAAATATTCTGAATCCAAATTCATTAGTTTTATCTCATATTCAGAGACTTCTGCCTCATCTGAACAAAGAAATTATCGGTTAAATGAAGACAACTATAAAATTATGGATCAATTACTCTGCGCTTCAAACAGAAGAGTGATTTTATCGCTTTCGTCGGCCGCCTTAATAGTGATGGTGTCGTCATTGGCGGCGCACTTCATAATCTTAGACAAACTGTTGGCCACAAATTCAATAAATCATTTTTGTTCTTCAGAAGAGTTAATCAAAAGAATGTACACAAACCTCAATAAATTCATTCCAAGCGTTAGATTCCTATCGCAGCGATACTTATCAAAGCCATCGCCATTGAGTTGGACAGAGACCAGACTGACGTGACTCGTGTCCATCGCCTGCAAAGACATACCATTTGGACTGCAGTCCCAACTGGCGTCTGTCACCAGATCTTTGATGGCATCCAAAATCTTCTTCAGAATACTTCCCTGAATAAGTCGCGCCTCAAACATATCTATTAAATTAGTTTGACTTCGGTTTTAATGAGTCCACAAAAGGAAAGACAATGATCTCAAAGACTTCAATGTCTTCAATACAATCAGTTTTGTTGAATGACTTAAAGCGGGAATACTTTTGTCGTCAGTATTGCGCCTAAACTTGCAATACGTCTGCACTTAAAAGGGATAATATATTCACAAAAATATGCGCTTCTCTTAATTTGATCATTAATTACATCAAATTTAATTATTACTACTAATTGCCATCAATTTTAAAGAGTTATGCAAACTTTCATTTGTTATAAAGTGATGGCAATCAATCAATTTCTTTAATTATGATTTTTTTGTCAAAAGACATCTCTCAGTTTCCCTTTAAATTAAGCCAAAGAAAATTATAGCCGAATAAGCGCTAACCCCTCACTATTTGTAACGTTGTATTTGTGTGATTCTACTTATAGAAGAATATTGTTTTGTCGAACAGAAAATTTAAGTCCAAATACAGTATTACTAAAAGTGAAGTAAAAGAGTGATTGGAATAGTGTTGTACGGAATGGGAGTGAAATGAAATGATTGCACAACTGATTGAATGCAATGTAAGCGTTGAGTGAATCCAATGATAAGTTATGTTTATTTTAAACATCGATTCCGAATAGATTTCATCAAATCTTAATATTTTTAATCTTATATTTGTATTAAAAATCTTTTTAATTCAATTAAATATTTATACTCAATATATCACCAAAAGTATTAAGTATTTAAATCAATAGAAAAATAGCATAAATTGTTTCATTGAATAATATTTTGAAAGAAAGCAAAATATTTACTCATTTTTTGAAAACTGAGTCAAAATCGGCGACAAATTAAAGGTATGTTTGAATCGGTTTTTAGTTTATTTCGTAATTTACTTATGAATTGTTCCTCAAATGCATTGAATTCATTGAAAATAATTATTGTTTTCATTGAATTGAAACACAAAATAAATAATAAAATTATTACAAAACTATTCAATGAATGGCAAACATTAGAGACACGTATTTTAATTCCTGATATTTTAGGTATTCCTGTCTCCAACTCCTGTTATCCTAAAACCCCTTTAATTAATGTTTTTATGAGATTTTCATATATTTTTTGTCTATTTTTCTCCAGAATTAGATTAAAATTTGTGATTCATTTGTGATTCACTCAATTCATTGATTCGTTCATCAAATTTATCGACGATTTCTTCAATCGATTGAATGTTTTATTTAATAGACTTTCACTAAATTTTAGTACATTTTTAATACATTTAAAAAATTATAGTAAAATGTTAGTCAAGACATTCAACACATCTATAAATTACTCGAATCGATCCTATTGTCGACAAATCAACTCTTTTATAGTTTTGGTAAGAATTAAATAAATGATGAAAAAGTGAAACTGATTTCCATTTCTAATGTATTTCCAGTGCCTTATATTTGCTTCAAATTGTGTGTCGACTACAAGTGTTGTTCAATTGAATGCCAATAACTTCGATGAATCCACCTGTGAGTCCACCCATTAATCAGATCATAAAACAAATGTCTCTTATTTTGCAATTTCTCTGAATTACAGCGAAATATGAATTAGTTTTTCTCAATTTTTACGCCGATTGGTGTCGTTTCAGTCAAATCTTAGCCCCGGTTTTCGAAGAGTCTTACACTAAAGTACTTCAGGAGTTTCCCGTAATTAACCTTTGATTGAGATATTTGTTGAATTATTTCTAACTTTTGTTTGAATGGTAGGAACCGGGAAGAGTGCTGTTCGCCAAAATTGACTGCGAAACTGAAAGTATGTCTTTTTTTTTAAAAGTAAATTCTTATCTCTTTTTTTACTAATTATCTAATCCTTCAAATGATAGCCACTTTGGGAACTCGTTTTCATATAACGAAATACCCGACACTCAAACTCTTAATGAATGGAAAGTCAATGAAACGCGAATTCAGAGGACAACGAAGTGTTGAAGCAATTGTTCAACACGTGAAGGATCTGCTCAAAGATCCGATTAAATCGATCGACAATTTCGATGAATTTAATAAAATCGATGAAACAAAGGCTTCACTCATAGCGTACTCGAATTCAGCCCCAAATACAGTACAGGAATATAATTTATTCCGAAAGGTTGCCATCGATTTAAGAGACGACTGTTCCTTTATTTGGGTGACTGGAGATCCCTCTCACAGTCACTTAAGTGATGGAAAGTCTCTTTCAATTGTATTTAAACCCTCGCGAATGAAGACCGACATCAAAGACTTACCATATCCTGGAGTTATGCACTCTTACGATGAGTTAAGCACTTGGGCTACAGATAAGTGCATTCCTTTGGTTCGAGAAATTACTTTTGAAAACGCAGAGGAATTGACAGAAGAGGGACTGCCTTTCATAATACTATTTCACGCCCCCAACGATAAGCACAGTATTGATCTCTACACTAAAGTGGTTCAAACGGAACTGCTCTCTGAGTCCGGAAACGTTAACTTTTTGATAGCCGACGGCGAAAAGTTTGCCCATCCGTTACACCATTTGGGGAAATCTCAAAAGGATTTACCGCTTATAGCAATCGATAGTTTCCGACACATGTATCTCTACCCCAACTTCAAGGACTTACTGTAAGATTCACTCAATTGTTATGATTTGTTGACTAAAATCAATTAATTGATAGAATGCCGGGAAGTCTTAAACAATTCATTCAAGACTTATATTCTGGAAAACTTCACCGGGAGTTCCACTTCGGTCCCGACCCCACTGTAAATGAAATTCCGGCACAAAATGTGAGGAAATGTAAATAAATTCAATTATTTATGAAATGATTTTGTTTTTAGGGTCAGACCAGTCCTCCAGAGTCTACGTTCGCAAAATTGGCGCCATCGAGGAATAGGTACACCCTTTTGAAAGACGAGTTGTGATAATTAAAGACGAAATGCAATCAAATAAAAGTTATTTTTATTTATATTTTATTTGACTTTTGAGACAAAAATCGTTTATTTATTCCATTTCTTAAATAAATCCAAAACTAATGAAACGAAATTCGGTTTCATTTGATTCAACTGTTTATTAGTGTTTTGAGTGAATATTTATTTACAAACTATTAATACAATGAATACAATGATTCCATTATTTATGATTACATTCAATATCTGATGGCTTTTCCATTACATTATGTTTTGTATATTATTATTACATTCAGTATTGAATTTAAAGCACCAGTAGTTTTGTGGCACACATTCGTCTCAAAGTGAGTTCAGATTAGGGGTCATCCAAACGATCGGTTCGATTGAAATTAATTTGAAGACAGAATTGAATTATTATTTGAAAACTAATCATAAGTTTTGGTAGAATTGAATTTCTATTGAATTATAGGAACTAAAAAAAGTATTCATTTATTTTGGACTAAAATATTGCTCTAATTATCTCTTAATTCATAAAATATAACATATTTTTGGTTAAATTGATTAAACTTTAACAGAAGAGTCGCTATTATTATGTTTAATAGTGTCTGAGTTGACACAAACGAGAGGCACTTTCACACTATTCTCACAACTGTTACGACTCGAGACACTCACGTCGTCTTCATTTGATTCGAAGTATGCCTTCGACTGATTCATTACATTCAAAGGAATGGTCTCTTCAGAGAAGGAGAGCTTAGTGTCTGATATGCCTGAAGTGTCGGAACCGTATTCAGTGCCACTGTCTTCATGTGCTAACAGTTTATTGTTTACTAAATCTCCGTTTTCTGTCTTATATTTGGCGCTCTTTTGACTTATATTTGAATCTCTTTTCTTGTCTTTAATTTCTTTAAGTTTCTGAATGACACCCATTTTGCCGATTCCTGCGGTCACTCCTTTAATTGCACCCGTTTTAGACTTTTCAGTGGGTTCTTCAGTGTCTTCACTGATAGTTCCCATTGGATTCGACCCGATATTAGTGGAACTGTTGGACGCGACCACAATTGGAATGTCGTCCGGAAGTTTGCGGGTCTTAAATGAGGCGTTAGTTATGGCGATCTTCGAGATGCCGGTCGTCGTCAAAGAGGTACTAGAAGTTGGCGAAAGGGCTACGTTTATACCCATTGGGCCGTCTGAGGGCTGACCAGAGTTTATCAAAATTGAGTTTCTGATGGCATTTGTTATCTGTTTTGAACAAAGAGTCAGTGATTCACAAATATATAAACAAATTAAAGGGAAATACCAGTAAAACGTCTGTATATAAGTGATAAACAGCTCTGTTATGGATCTCTTCGAGTACTTCTAAGCCATTATCCGTCACATCATTGAAGAGACAAAAGTATACGGAATTCGTTATTTCGACCAAAAATTGCGAACTCAGACCTATTTTGGCTGAGTTTCGACAAATCGTTTTATGGGATTCCAGTATTGCATTCAAATTAAGTGAACACAACTTCTCAACTGATATATTGATAGATCCCTGACGTAAGAGTCTATTCGTTGAAAACAATTTAAAGGAAATACAATTAAAACAAATATTTAGTCAAAAGTAATAAAAAGTATTGAATTTATGGCTATTTTTCGCTCAAAAGTCAATAAAATTGGGAAAAAATAAAATGAATTTAAACTCATTTTTCTCTAAATATTAAAAAAAATTAATCAGTTTTTGGGAAAACTATAAAATAAGCGAAAATTTCAAACAATTATTATAAAGAAAATGGAAGTCAAGGAAAAAGTGGTAAAAATTAGGGCAAAAAACAATTGAATAATACAAACCTCAAACACATCCGACACAAAGCAAACAGAGATTGTTTGGGAACAGAACTGATGTTTTGATTGAAGACTTTCATTAAGACAGTCATTACATCCATCCTATTGTTGGCCACTATTTGTTCGACTTCTAAATAGGGGCCGAATATTGGAATTTGAATATCACCGCAAATATTATCCAATTTTAATATATTGTGTTCCGTTAACAGAGAGGACTGATTCTGGGCCGAAGAATGGAGAGATGGCTCGTGATATACAGAGGGCTTCGATAAAGACATCAATCGGAAGGTGCGCTCAACCAGTTGTCCCTCACTGTCGACGACTTCCAAGTTGTAAATTCCCAAAAGTAAGACATCGATTGAGTCAAACCTCTGTCTTTCAGTCGTCAGACAATTATTTGCATTCATTATATGGACACCAATTAGTGTTGGAATGAATGACAGACAAAACCCAACCAATCGATTATCATTTGATCGGTAGTATGAGTAAAGTCTATTACAGATCGGTTCTAATAACTACCGAAGAAGAATAGGTTTTAGATCACAATTTAGATAAAAATGAGAAGATTGAGTTCATTCTAATCAAATACCTGATCGTCTGTCTTCAAGTGTTCAAAGTATGCGAAGATTGCATCAAAAAGAGATGTCTTTTCAATTGACTCCAAATCTTGTTCTGAATTAATGCCGCAATTGAGCCAATCGTTTATTATCTGTTGATTAGCCATCGCTCAGAGTTATTGCTCTTTTGGTAATTCAATTCAATCATTAAAAAGTAAATCAAATCATAATTAAAATCAATTAAAGTATTATTATTTCAGTCATTTGTAGTGAATTTGTGTCAATATTTTGATTAAATATTTTTTGACAAAAAATTCATTTCAATTCATGAATTACTTCTCAAATAAAACTGACGTCAAAACAGTATTTTATTTTAAACACAAATTACGTTATTTTCTTCAAATTTGATACAAACTTCATGTTTCGCAACGTTTAGAAAATGTATCAAAATTATCAAGAATATTATCAACTTCATTCACTAAACTTATTAAATATGGTAATTTTCTACATAATTATTATTTAACAAATTCATTGATCAGAACTAATTTAATTATTGCAAATCGATTGATAATTAATTAAACTTTTATAATCCAGAAATCAATTTCGTTATGATTTTCACTTGAAATTCACATAAATTGCTTCAATTCATTTGATAAAACAAAATTAAGTGGTTGATTCTATTTTTCACAATTACCCAAAATTCTACTTCAATTATGGGTTCAATTTTAGTTAATTAATAAATCAATTCTGAAGACTAAATATTTTGTCCATAAAAATAATATGAATGGACTTTAACTCAAATATTTATCCAATAAATAATATTTTGAACTTTAAAAAAGACGTCTAAAAAAGAAATACTTTTAATAAGTCATTTAAAGTCATCTTTTAAACTTTGAAACCTTGAAGTACAGGTACTTTTCAGTAGATTAATAAATAACAAATTGAGTGCAATTAGTTCGGAATAAATCTTGTTTTTGTCAAATTATTTGACCAAAGACTAAGGACTGTTATGAAATAACTGCACTACTATTTGCATGTATGGCATTTTTTCATCACTAATTCAATAAAAAATAATGAACAAGTTAATTAACAGATGAACTTTTATGGAATTTAATAAATTGTGTGATAAACTCATATAAACTTAATTAATTAGAATTTAATTGATTTAAGGAAATAGTTTTTATGAAAATATATTTCTATTATTAAATAATATAATCCTTTGATTAGTGACTAATAGTTAATCATATCTTTTACCGAAAAAAACCGATAAAAATAATATAATAGAAAGAAGTGATGGTTCTTATGAATCATCAAAACGTATTGAAAGTAATGATGAAATCGTTGCGAAAGTTGAGATACTTTTTGCTAAAAGGCCTCAAAAACACGCTTTGATTCACTGATTTGTGATTAAAATACACGACTCTCTCAGCACTCACTCGACGTGTCATTTGATTTGAATTAGTTCTCAATATTAAGAATTTTCAACAAATTGTCTCCAAATAATTCAATTAATAAGTTTTATTATAAACTTAAATCACTTATATTGAAGAGATTCTCTAGTTTTGAATGACCTTGATAATTGCTTGTTAGTCGCTTCGTTAGTCCTTCAATAATTTCAAGACAATTGAGGGGAAAATAATTTAATAAATGAGTAAATAATAGCGCAATAGAAGTGAAATAACTCTTAATTTTGTCATTTTATTGAAGTGTTCGCCAAATCCTCTGCTTTTCTCAATTGATTTAAAACAGTTTTAACTGAATTTATTTAAAAGCAAATATTGTATTACATAAATAGGTTGTGCTGTACTATAGTTATCAAATGCACTCAAAGCACCAAAATTGTGATAATATCTCACAATTGGTTTGTTATAGAAATTGTGTCTTCAGTTTTGTAGTGATTTGTATTGTATTTGTGATAATAATTAGTGAAATGAAAATAACATTAATTAAAAGATTGTTATCATTAAAAGAGGAGTCCTTTAAGAAAATGATTATTAAAAATAATTGGTTTATGTATTACTGGTAGTAGTGGTAGTGCCGATGATTTGTGCCCTTTAGATATGGTTTAGTTATGGTTTGTATGTGAGTCTCAAATATGGATTCCACCAAAAGTCGAAGCAATCGTAACAATAGAGAAGACATTAGTTCTAAAGACATGACTCTCAACAATAATAAAATGAAATCTATTAGTGATAGTAATAAGAGTAGTGGCGAACCCTCGACGAAGAGACAAAAGGAAGGTATGGATATTTTCGGGCGAACGGGCGGTGCGTATATACCTCCGGCGCGACTCCGACTCATGCAAAAGGATATAACCGACAAAAACAGTCTCGAATATCAACGAATTTCTTGGGAAGCGCTTAAGAAAAGCATAAATGGTTTGATAAACAAAGTGAATGTCGCAAACATTGCGATCATAGTTCGGGAACTATTCAAAGAAAACCTCATAAGAGGAAGAGGTCTGTTGTGCCGGTCAGTGATCAACGCTCAGAACGCTTCGCCCACTTTCACACACGTTTACGCAACTCTTGTGGCCATCACTAACACTAAGGTATCTCTCAATTGATCTCATTATGAGTATTTTGTTTCTCTAATTAGTTGTCTTTTTTGTCTTAATTTACGATTAGTTCCCAAAAATCGGTGAATTAGTTCTCAAACGACTGATAATTCAGTTCCGAAAGAGTTACCGAAGAAATGACAAACAGGTCTGCATTACTTCCACTCGTTTTATCGCACATCTGGTTAATCAACAAGTGGTAAGTCTTAACACTTTTATGTCTTATGTCTTGAGCTTTGTTTTTGTGAAACGTTTTTAAACGTTTATTTGTTTTGTGTTTTTTAGGCGCACGAAGTCGTGGCCTTAGAAATACTGACTCTTCTCTTGGAAAACGCTACCAATGATTCCGTGGAAGTGTCCGTCGCTTTCCTCAAAGAGTGCGGATCAAAGTTGGAAGAACTCTCCCGAAGAGGAATATCTGGTGAGTTATCTCTTTTTGATTCTCTTAACCATTGCTTCCAATTGATTACAAAACAAGAGTTTAATGTATTGTTTGGTTTGTCAGCCATTTTCGAGAGATTGAGGAATATCTTACACGAGGGACAGTTGGATAAAAGGGTTCAATACATGATTGAAGTGATGTTTGCCATAAGAAAAGATAAATTCAAAGACCATCCGGCAGTCGTTCCTGAGTTGGATCTGATTGAAGAGTCAGAACAGTTCACTCATTTGATAACATTGGATGAGCCGACAGATAGTGAGGACAAAATCAATGTCTTCCAATTGGATCCAAATTTTCAAGAAAATGAAGACAAATATAAAGCCATCAAAAAAGAGATTTTAGACGACGAGACCACTGATGAAGAGGACGGAGAAGATGGCAGCGATGATGACGACGACGATGAAGACGAAGAAGATAGCGATGAAGAGAAGGCCGACAACACGACGATTGTCGATAACACAGAAACCACATTAAGAACCCTTCGGAGAGATATTTATCTGACAATTCAGGCATCCCTTGACTTCGAGGAATGTGCGCATAAATTGCTGAAACTGGAGCTAAAACCGGGTCAGATCGTAGAGCTCTGTCATATGATTGTGGACTGTTGTGCACAACAGCGAACTTATATGAAATTCTACGGACTTTTAGCCCAAAGATTTTGTGCACTTAATTCTGAATATACGGAACCCTTTACTCAGATATTTAAGAGTTGTTACGACACAATACATCGCTTCGAGACAAATAAACTGAGAAATGTGGCCAAACTGTTCGCACATCTGCTCATTACAGACGCCATTTCATGGGATGTCTTGTCTCACATCAAACTCAATGAAGAGGACACAACATCTTCGAGTCGAGTATTCATTAAAATTTTATTCCAAGAGTTGAGTGAATCCATGGGTTTGGTTAAACTCAACCAACGAATCAAAGATCCAACACTTCAGGAGGCCTTCGATGGTTTGTTCCCACGCGATGATCCCAGAAATACAAGATTTGCCATCAATTTCTTCACATCAATTGGTTTGGGAGGACTTACCGATGATCTTAGAGATCACTTAAAAGCTATTCCTCGAACTGTAATGCCTTTCACTGCTTCCGAAGTAATGGAAAAACAGAGTAAAAAGAAGCGGAAGTCGAGTGTCAAGAGTTCCTCTGAATCCGATTCATCCAAATCCAGTTCCAGCGAAGAAAGTGATTCGAGTTCATCGAGTAATTCAAAGTCTTCGCCCTCTGCCTCTCCGTCCTCATCATCTTCGGGAAGAACTTACAAATTGTCCTCAAAATCATCAAAACGTTCCCATAAGTCGTCGCGTCATTCAAATGCTAAGAAATACAGACGACATGAGTCGACGAAGTCTTCTTCTTCAGGTCATCACAAGTCTAAGAGCCATCACTATAGACCAAAATCAGAAGATAAAGACAAAGACAATGAGAAGAGAAAGAGTTCAAAGAGATATCGAAACGATTGATGTGTTTTTCAATCATTGAATTTATTCTTTATTTTTAATAATTAATTAATAATTAGTTCTCTTATTATATATCAATTTATTGAACCATTTTTTGTATCATTTATTTCAAGTAATTATAAGTAAAGTATTAAAACATTTTTGTTTTCTTTAATGAGGAAAATGTCGTTCAATTAAATGCCTTTTCTTGGATGAGGAGGTTTCGGAAGTATTCTCTTCATTGGTCTATAAATAAGAATAAAATTTAACTCATTTTTCATAAGAGATTCACTGATTAGTGATTACCTAAACTTGTGGACAAATTTTGGTGTAAACGTTAACATTTGGACCTCTTCTAAGTCAGGTCCCGATCCTTTGAAAATGTTTTCGCCGGCAATTCTGTGCTGAATCTTAAGAACTGATTCCTCTTCTTTCAGATCTGCATTTGATTCTGGAATTGGCTTTTAATAGAAGAATAGATTTATAATTGATGTCCATTAGCTTATGGTTTAAATTACCCGACTGTCCTCATATGGGAATTCCTCTGTCGGGTGCCAACAAACAATAGTCTGTCCATCATTTGTAACCGTAATTCTAAAGAGTATTTATAAAATCAATGAAATCAAACAAAAAGAGATAATACTTAGCATCGGATTCCGATTTGCTGGACATAAGACGAGTTGAATATAAAGATGGAATTAATGGTCGCGAATATAAAACTAATTTACTATTTATAAACATTTTGTGAATAATATTTAAATCTTTATTTAAATTCAATCTTTTTATTCAGAGATTAAATGCTTTCACACAATAATAAACTGACGAAATGGTTGTTATGGAAACACTAAACACAACTTCAAAGCGCTTTGTTTTGAAAAAAAATGATTCATCTTTTTTATTCTACTAACTTATTATGATAGAACCTTTACTTTGATCTAGGAAATTCATTCTTGGTTTATTCTCTCTAATTTTCCATGCTGAATCTAATTCTTTCACTTATATGGACATATGGGCAATTCTTCATGGCGTACCGGAGGGGTAAATTAATCTT
>JAQIXD010000423.1:0-27201 GCA_034699985.1 Minunthozetes semirufus
AGAGAGAGAGAGAGAGAGAGAGAGAGAGAATATGTTTGAGTTAGTGATTGAAAGCACAGGTCTAATTGGATTTGATATCAATGATGTTACGGCAATCTCTTATTCAATCAGGCAATCAATAAACTGCCAACAAATCAATTCTGGTAAAATGTCTCAGAACATGATCCTATCAAATATAAAAGGAATGTATATCCAAACCATAAAAACAATGGAAATTATTGAAATTCTTACAAAAGATGTGGGAATTGGCTGAATAAGCAAAACGTTTTGCTCAGCCCTAAAGGTATTTGATTAGAATATCTCAAACATATTCTGGTTTTTAAATTCATTAAAGTTTTGAACAGAATTTTGTGTAAAGCCTTCAAACATTTCAAACGATTTGTTTGCAAAAAATATATTTTAGGCTTAATTTGATTGAATTCTTGAGAATAAGAGTTCTTTTTAGTGTTTATTTTGCGCAAAGGATTCGCTCTTTTTTGAGAACTCGAAGAATATTAGGGAATAAAAATTCAGATAAATTGTGTTTAAGAAGATTACCGGTTGAAGTTGAGCAGAACCGAGTACTCGACCAAGTTGTTCGTGCTCTGGAATGATTGGCGCATCATTGATGAGACAGGTCAGCATATTGACTGTGGAAACGGTCACCAGTAGGAGGAATGCCGTATCTATTATCGAACAGCGGGACAATCGTTGGCACATCATTACACTGATAGCCAAAGGAATCAGAAGTAGAGCTCTGCCTAAGTCTACTAATCCCTGATGTAATAGCAATCCTTGAGACCAACTGAAAGACAAAAGAAAAAACAATACTTTGAAAGACGTGTTCGCAATCATTAAACAAAAATGGTTCCACAAATCGAGAGTTAATTGAATTTTTTGGTCAACTTTTGGGAATTTGTAGACATTTTGGGCGCAAATCTACTCTGGATTTGTCAACAAATGAGCAAATATTCCGTTTATTTATTAACTTTTATTTAACACACGATTAGAGAAATTCATTACTAATTCCTAAGACATGAAACAAATGAAACAAAAAAAACAAATAATCGATGAACTAATTCGTGGCAAACATCACGCAAAATGAAAATTAAAACAAATTAGTGACAAAAAAATAGGAAAATAGTTAACATTAATTAAGCAATGTTTGTATAATCAGAATAATTTCAATTGAATGCATTAAATTCATTTTATTCTGGGCTATGGCTTCTAAAAAGTAAAACAGAATTCAGTAAAACTCTTCCCTTAAGGTTTGTCTCAAACATTAGTGACTCTAACCCTCAACAGTGAAATGATTGGACACTTTCGAGACATTTATTTGATTATTACATTACTTCGTATATTGAGATTATTCTCTTAAAAAAGACTTTCAATGGTTTTCAAACAGTTAGGCATATGAGTAGTCCTCGAAAAGTCGGTCAGTTATAGAAATTGACATTTACTGGAACCAAGAGATCAGAGAAAGTGGAGATTTTGGTGAAATAGTGACGCAATTACTTCCCATTTTCTGGTAATAATAAATTATAAATGATTTAAAATATTGTTGATTCGTTAAAATATATGTTTTGGGTTAAATAAAGACCAAAAGCTTGATTTTCTTAAAGATTATCTTGGCCATCCCTAAGAATATTTTTATAAAGGTCTAAAAAATGAAAGACTTTTGACTGAAATTGAGATAAAACACACTTTTATACGAAATATCAAATAAATAATCAAATTATTCTATACTTGAGCTCTAAAATACATTCTTATCACACATCGGATGACAATTGAGTGATATTTATGTATTGGACAGCATATCATAACTTTCCAAAAATTATTTAACAAATATCAAGTAAACTTTTTAATAATTTTGTACTGACACTAATTTGATAGTAGTAGGAATGTGCATAGATGAGCATAAATGAGCATGTTACATATTTGATAGAATTTCAATCAATAAATAGTCTAATATTTTGAAGAATTCAACGGACAAACATAATAGTCGAGGGATCAGCACATGATTAATGTTGTATAAGAATAATGATTGTATTTGGCGTTAGTATTCTGATCGGTCACTGACTAACACTTCTCACTTGAATTGCAATTCCTTCAGAAACTATACTTAAACCCAGTGCTGAAGTCATAACTCATTTTTAATCGGTTTGTAGTAGTTTTCGATAATTCGTAGATTAAAATTGAATTTTATATAAAGTGTCAAATCGTTTATCAAAATTTTGATGAATGACTGGAGAAAACTGAACGAAAAGAGTGGTGCGGACCACAAGAATGCAGTGATAACTAAATAGTGGCCAAAAACTTATCGATTGCCACAAAAATCAATAGTCATTCAAATGCTTTCAGTTCTTCACAACAAAATTGCAGCAAATATTCCGACGAATTGAACCACTTTTAAGTAAATTTATTTTTACCATAAACTTGCAAATAAGCAAAATTATTCCGGACTATTCTGTACCACAAATCTGATTAGAATTTTAAAAATCAAATGAAGCCGCTAATGAATATTTATCATGATAAAATTAGGTAAGTTATTATCTCAAGTTTAAAACCTTTCAAATCATTGAAAGGAGAGTATAAAAAATGATGAGGAAGTTTGACTTTCTCAAAAACACAAAAAATGAACTTGGTCTAAAATCACAAAATTAAGAATAAATTAAATATTAAATTAAACAAACTTTAATTAAGTTATTTGTTTTGAACGGAAGTGAAGTGCAATTATAAATACGAGAAAAGTGTTGTTGCGTTGAATGCAAACATTAAATGGATTAACTGAAACCCCTTTTGAATTGCAGTGGAGTCTTAATCCAGGATAAAAAAGAAGTGCCAGGAATTAGACATTCCTTTAATATGAAACATACATAAGAGGATTGGTATGAAATATACTTGAATTCTGTGCAAAAATTGCTCACAACTCACACAAAAGTATTCAATAGATTAATATTTAATATCATTTCCATTAGATTTAAGTAAAAAATCTCATTTCTCAGAAGCGTTTTAATAAACGAATTGTAATACAAGAATCCATTTCCCATCCCTTCCCTTATGAGTGCTTAAAGAAGATCCGAATGAGAACTGAATTTAAGAAGAGAGGCTCAAAATAAAAGTAATCGCATCCAGGAATTCATTAATATTACTTCAATTCATGTGTTATTTGCTGTGAAATATCAACTGTGAAATTTCAATCCCGTGTTGCGAAACCACTACACAAATTGGTTCCTCAATTATACAGGAGTTGTCTCAATATATTAGAAATACCTCAACCTTAACAGTTATTCGACTAAATTGATTAAATTTTTCCACATATCAAAGGAATCACTGAATAAGACCTCTCTATCGAATACTTTTTGGTTGAAGTGGTTAGGGATCGAAGATTGAGATTGCAATCGGACTCTTTGCACAGTCCTTATATGTTGTGCTCATTACTGAAAAGCCAATACAAGAGCATTCATGTAATTAAAGCATTTATATTAATCTTATTTATTATAAGAAAATATTTATATATTTATATACAGAATATTCTGTGTTTACAGAGGTATTCAATGCATTCAAATGTATGGATAAATAAATTGAATTAATTTAAGGCAAACCTTTTGTGGTATCTCTTCAGCGGTTTCTTCACAATAACTAATAACATGAGAAGCAAATTAGTGGCGCAACCGATCGATGCGATCGTCAACAGTATAACCACTTCTGTTGTCTCTGATGGATGACAGACCGGTTCGTGTCTTATGAAAGTCTCGTTTGTGTTGAATGTCGAGCCAATGCCCACACCTGAGCCTCCCAGGCCTCGAACGGGTACGCTCTTAGCCATCGTTCTGAACACTGATCAGACCAGGAATGAAAGCATTCGTTCGACTCCAACAGACTTTATTCCCAAAGAGCTCACCCCTAAAGCCATGCGCTAAAACTTGAAACACAAAAAGTTTATCACAATTTTAGTTATATCGTTATATCGCCGATCATTATATTCTTGCAAAAAACATTTTTGATAAAATACATACTTTTTAAACAGAACACAAACATATTATTACTATAAAATATTGGTCTTAAGTGCACCATGCAATTTAATTTTCGAAATGGATAAAAATAGGGACATTTGCTCTGAAACATCCATTGAGAGCCTGTGCTCTGTTCTGTGTCTCAAATAGTTTTGCATTAAAAGTGTATTCAAGTCTTTCCCAAACAGAGAATAAAGACCAGAATCTCGTATAGAATCTCAATAAGTGTTAAGAGCACAGGTCTAGTAGTTTACAGTAGTTCCCACTATAGTTAAATTAATTCGTTTTCATCTGTTTGTAATGCATTTCTTTACCTCTTTCAAGACCTGATTCGCATCGAGAAGACAATGATTTACTGTCAAACACTTCGAGCACTTCCAACACTTTCCACTTAACGAAAAATCCATATAAACTGCAATTCATTTGAAATTGAATTTTGAAGCAAAAAATGATCTGTAATTCAATTAAACGATTTGTTCATCTAATATCAGATGTAATTTGATTTGAGTCCGAATATTAATTTAATATCAGATAATTGAATGTTTTGACACATCTATGGAAAGATTAATTTGATAAATGAAATGAATTCCTCTCTCAAAAGCACAGAATAATTGAAGAATAAAAAAATAATCTCGAGTTAGAAGAAAGGGATGGAAAACCTTTTTGACTGACTCTTATGCCTCTCTCTCTCTCTCTCTCTCTCTCTCTCTCTCTCTCTCACACACAACAATTGTGTTTTTCAGTGAAATGTAATTTTCTAAGAGTATTATCAAAAGCTTTTTATGAATACGATTAAGAAAAATAACTGAAATGAGAAGAGAAGACAAACAGAGAAAAGAAAACACTTTTTCTTCACTCGAATTAAATTCAAAGCAAAAGCAAAATCATATCAGAAATGAAACTAAAATAAATTTTTACGACGTTTTTGAGTCAAAGAATTTTATATTGAATGGGAAAGGCATGACCATGCTTATCTAATTATCAAAATATTCTATAGAACCTTAAATATGGACAGGAATTTGAATAATTTGAGTTCACTTTTTTAGGAAATTTAATTTTCAATTAATAAAGTGCTTTCAGAAATAATTTGCTTTAATAACAGCTGTCTATATTAATAAGGTTTGATGATAATCTTGTACATCTTGCGCATCACTGCCAGTATATTAAAGAATATTCTCATTATTATTGCATTCGAAGTGATGGCACAGTTTGCGAGGAGTTGTGAATAATATGTAAATTTCAAGTGAGAGGAGCGGAACTGATGACAGTTTTCAACTGTTTATTGTCACTGAAGATGACATTTACATAAATATAAGACTCGAATAAAAAAAGGGATTACTTCTGAAGAAGAAGATGAAAATTCCAATTTAAAGACAGTATAACTAATTCCGCACACTTTCTGATTAAAATCAGTTCAATAAAACATTTGAGTCTTTCAATCGATTTTCATTAATTCTGTTTTTTTAATGACAAAAGAAATAAAAAGAGTATTTCTTTTCCTGAAATACAATTTTCATATCACCCGACAACTCATTAATTCAAAGAATTCAAAGAAACTATTCTCGACTTTAATTACAATCAATTTAATGGATTATTTGTCTCATAAATAATCACATTTTGCTTTTCTATTGAATAACTATTAAATTAATTGTCATTAAAACTGAAAAATCTAATTATGATATAAAAAGTACTTTGAAATGTTTATCATTGTTTAATAAACAAGCTAATATTCAGTTTTCTTAAATAAACTTGGTGATTCATTGTTTCCGCATTAGTTTGAATGTTAAATCAATTTTTATTCAACTTTTGCTTATTCATATAAAAATAAATGTCTCTTTATGTCAGTCATTATTTTCATTTTGAATGGACTATGATTATGAACAGCCATTTAAATGAATTATCAAAACTTTCTATTTATCAGTGATTTTTCCATTTAATTTTTTCCATCACTGATAAATTGATTCATCAATTTGATCAATAGTTCACTTTTATGTAAATTTTAAGGAACAGCTCATGTATTGCATGTGGTTTTTGATTGTCTGTATTTTAAAAAAAAAGTATATAAAAGTTGTAATTTTGTGACCAATAAATCGTTGCGGAATTGTTTACTGACCATTGTTTATTTCTTTTGTCAATCTTCGAGTATCTTCAAAAAACTTCGTGGCTTGAATTTTAAATCTTAACACAATATTGTGAGTTTTGAGCATGGTACAAAAATTTACTTAATTTGTTCAATCTTTCTTTGTAGCAATTTGCCCCAAAACTTATTGAAATTTAAGTTGTCTTAAGTATATCTTAAGTTATCTTTTTTTAATTAATTTGTGGTTAAATAACCTGAAGAATAATAATGAGTAAATCATAGTTCATATATGAGTGAGTTTTAGCGCTATCTTTACTTCCAAATTAATACTAAAGTTTGGATGAGTTTTGGATGAGCACAAACATTTCCACTATTTTAACTTGTTCTTCGGCTCACAGTTAAAGTCATACCCCTTACCAACATATTCTTGTTCCTCATAATATAAGAAATTTAAAGACCAAATTTTATTGAATTCCTATAATTAATATCAGAGATATTGACCAAAAACCAAATATCCCCCCGTAATCAACAATACTTGAGAACAGTCACCGATTCTCGACATTAATTTCAGTTTCAGTCAATTATTTAAATATTATAGTTTATTATTTTCTCTCTTTTTTCTCTTCCCTTTCCATTCATTTGAGAAGTCTGTCCTCATAAGACAATTCCCAACCAATAGTACAGAATATGCTATAACTGTATAATATACGGAATATTATTTATTTGGATGAATTCAAAGCATATTTATTATCAAAAGATGCAATCATTTCTCGAAAATAAACGAATATTTAGTAAACTTTGAGTTTATGTCTGAAAACATAACTTTGTTTGTAATGAAAACTAAACGTTAAGACAAGTCTTACGTATAATAGGATTGAAAAACAGTTTACATAATGTGGAGAATGAGAGGAGAAGTCGTGAATGTCTGCCAAAACTCAATACACGTAAAGAATGGCATCAATTTATAAATACTTTCTTTCGGTTATATTCTGTTCCCTTCTTTGAGAGGCAAACCCAGAGAAGGAGAGGCAGACGAGAAGAACAGTATTTCTCTCTCCAACTATAATATGAGTTAAATATACTTTTTGTTCGCAATTAATATCATTCAATAACTTTTGTGGATATTCTGTATCTGCGCTCAAATACCAGTGCATACGAAGAAGTGATTACAAATTCATTAGTATTTCTCCAAATAATTATCGTTTTGTTTATTCAATTGAATCCACGAATACTTATAATTAATTTGTTGTGATTATCCCATTATGTGATATTTGGTTTGTGTTTGGTTTGCGTTTTTCAATACTCTTATTCAACTCAGGAATGATTGTGTGCTTTGTTTTCGAGTTTCGGTTTTAGTGTTATTTCGTTTTTATCGCAATTTTATCTCTGATTTCGAGTTTTATTTTCGACTATTTATTCAAGAAAATGGTTTTATATTCAACGAATTCCATCCAAATATTGACAGTTATTCTGTTCACTCTGTTGTGTGTCAATCCATATACAGAAGGAATTAAGCGTAAATCGCCCCTACATTCGGATGTAATAGAAGAGGTCGAGGCTAAGAGATTAGAAACCTTATTAAATGAACAGGATTTTATAGCTGTCTTTTTTTGTAAGTCTAAATTCATTTAATAGACATTTCTCTCAATTTGTTTTCAACCATAACATAACAGATTAAAATTGCGAGTTATTAATAAGACCATGATACTTTTAATTGAGTTATATTTGCCACTAATTAATCAAATCTATGGAAACTTCTTGAGAAGTCAATGACGACAATAACTCAAATAGCTTTTGATTGTCATTTGAAGACTTTATTTCATATAAAATAATAACTCATTTTATTTGTCAAATGATTGCAAAACTTCCAGAAGTTATCATAACTTTGTTTATATCTTGTATTTAATGCTCTAATAATTTGTCTAATTTTTGGCCTAACATTGGCTCTCATATGAGTTAAAAATCTTTTGCTTTTCATTTCAAGCAATCATTATATAAATGGAGTTTTTAAAAATCAAGAAATGCGTGCATCGGGTGCTGTTGTGCTGTGCACTTGGCTCTCATGTCTCTCCTCTGCATCCTCTGAGAAGAGATGAGTTCTATTTTTTGATAACAGACACTGAAAACCCAATAACATGTTTGTCACTAATATAGCAGCGAATGCCTACTACTCCACTCGATTCCACTTCTGTTCAGTAGGGCTTTCCATTTTTGGACGCATAAACCAATTCTGATCGCAATTCAAACACATTTAGACTGAAATCCACAATAATTTTTACTTTTGCTTGAATACGAATCTGAGAGATAACTCTGTTTTCAGTGTCAGCACAAACTCGTATATAAAAGACACAAATGTTTTGCAAAAATCAAATAAAATATTGAATTTCAGGAAAAGAATGCACTCCAATGAGCAAATAAAAAATGATCTAGCTCTAATAGCTCTAATAGCTCTAATAGATCTAATTCTCCCTTATATTCACTGAATAGATACTCGTTCGTGTGAAAATTGTAAAGTAATTTTAGATGAGCTAGAAAAAATTGACGGAGAGGCTGATAAATATGGGGTGGAATTTGTCAAAAATTCTGAGAGGGCGTCCGCCAAAAAACACGGGATCACCAAATTTCCATCCCTTGTCTATTTTAGACACAAAGAGCCCACTGTTTTCGAAGGTATTTCACAATTTGCCGATCGTTTTACACATTCCTAGATATTAATCTGATTATAAATATGTGCGCACATCATAAGGTGACTTAATGAATGAGGAAGAAGTACTCGAATGGCTAACTTCAGTAGAATCTATGGATTTGCCCGATAAAATTGAAGAAGTTAATGCCAAGATACTTGAAAATGTTATCGATGAACACGACTTTGTGGCAGTCCTTTTCTGTAAGTAATTTTGAAGCCAAAGTTTGCGGTCATTTTTATCAAAAAATGGGAACAATTGTTAAGAATTTTAACAATTAATTGATTTAAAGGCATTTTTGGCTTTGATTTCAATTGACTCTTATATTAATAGACTTAGAATTTGAGCCAAAAGTATATTTTTAAAGCAATAAACGCTGAAAACGATCTAAAGAGTGAAAAGTCGTAAAAAAGGGATCAATATTTGAAAGTCAACTCTCAATCACAACCATTAAAATTGTTGACAGGTTTTACTCGGTTAGAAATAGGACTTTTAACATGATTAAAATCATTATTAAGTTGAAGGATAGATTTCTTTTGATATTTAAATCATTTGTCTCTTATTTTGAAGACTTAATAAGAGATAAGAAAACAAATGAATTTTTATGGATGAGTGAAATGAAATAAATGTTTGCATAACATTCAGACAATAAGAAACACTAAGAGAGTACTAATCACTGACTCAATGAGTTGTGATTAAAATGTTGAGTCTATTGAATAAAAGTAGGAATTCATAGCAATTGTTAATTAAATTGCGATAAAATCAAACACTTTTTGACAGATAAGCAAAACTGCAAAAAATGCGAGAAAGCGTTACACCATTTGGAAGAGATTGACGACGACGCCGATCAGCACAACATCGGATTTGTCAGTAAACCACTCTTTCAAAATTAAATGGTCGCTAATTTATTAATTGTTCTAGGTGAAAATCTCGGAACCAGAGTTAGCCTATGAGTATGGTACGTCTCTTCCAGGCATAGACAAGGGAGGGGGTAAACACCAAATATCCAAATATAACTCTTATGTCTAAATTCTTTAAACTATGAAACGAATTAAATCAAATTGAGCATGATCAACACTCAACACTCTTATTCAATAGATAGATTTGTGTACCTCTCATATAGACATTTTCTACCTGATTGTCACAATTTTGAACCATTTATAGAATTTTGTCGAGAATCTCACTTTACCTCCTTCTGTACGCCCTCTGATCTCACTGTCCTGAGTCTATTCTTGGTTTAATTTCAATTATAGCGCTAACGATATTCAGAAAACTAATGTTTCAATCATAGGATTGGATGATCTGCCGGCTCTCGTCTATTATAGGAAGAAGATTCCGATTGTTTACACCGGTATTGAAATAACTATCAAAATATGATGAAAATTCATTTGAATTAAATTAATGTCATATAATAGAGGACTTGGAGGACGAACAGAAAGTATTGGAGTGGCTCTTAGAGTTCAGGGACACAGTAGAAGATCCGGAGGAATTTGTTGGCGATTCTGATGAGATAGAAGACGTGAGCGCCACTATTCTAACCTCACTCATTGAGAGCTCCGATTCTTTGGCTGTTTTGTTCTGTAAGCTGTAAGCATGTTATGGTTGGCCACCGACACACTTTTCTTATGTCTTTCCTCTGTGTCTGTCCGTTCTCTTACTCTTCTCAATAGATGACGACGAAGACAAGGATAGTATGGAAGTACTGCACGAATTGGGTAAGTCTTCTGCTCTTCAATTAATTAAAATTAAAATAAATTCAATTATTTTTATGTATTTTAGAGAATATCGACGACGAGTGCGATCAACACGACATCGCTTTTGTCAAAATTGGTAAACAATTTACTTAATTCTTGAAATTAAGACTGAATCTAATCCTGATTTTTCTCAGATGACGTGGAAGTGTCGAAAAAGTTTGGAATCGATTACCACGAATTGCCGACTCTCGTCTATTTTGAAAAGAAAATCCCAAATTTCTATCAAGGTACTTTATAAGCTCATTTTATTGGCTCATTTATCTAAACTGATGGGTGCATACCTGTGCCTGGAATCTCCCCAAATACTCAGTTTAACATTAGTTTCCCCTTTGATAAAGTTCTAGCAATTTTTCACACGTTTTTGCTTGACTTTGGGTCAGATAATAGACTATAAAAAGGAATGCATTTATTGTAAGCATTCAGTTATGCATAAGTCGTACGACTGTTGACTACACCCCTAAGAGTCAACACATTTGTAATTAAGTTTAAATTGAAATAAAAGTGAATTAAATGAAAGAGTGTTTAAACCCCAATCAGTGGCAGACAACTGGTCTTCCGTACCTTAAGCTCAAAGGGTATGGGGTGTCAAAGGAGGCTTCGCACCCGCGGGTCAAAACATTAATAATATTAATGTAATTGAAATTTATTAATCAGAATATAAAATGTCATTACAGGAGACCTAATGAAGGAAGAGGAGGTCCTGGAGTGGCTCATTCACCAGAAAAGCGCAGATGAAATTGAAGACGTCTCGGATGTAGTCTTAGACAATATGATTGATTCGTCCAGTTTTCTGGCCGTCCTCTTCTGTAAGATAAAAATCAATTGATTAAAGAATAACTGATTTTGATTTCAGACGATAGAGACGATGAAAAATCAATGGAAGTCCTCAAAGAACTCGAGAACATCGATGACGAGTGCGATGAAAAGGGAATCCTTTTTGTTAAGATAGACGACGACAGCGTCGCAAAAGAGTATGGAATAGATGACGAGTTGCCGACTCTGGTCTACTTCGAGAATAAGATCCCGAGTGTATATCAGGGCGACCTCAAGAACGAGGAAAAGGTGTTGGAGTGGCTGATCGCACAAACCAGTAGTGATGAGATCGAAGAAGTCAGTCACGAGATGTTGGATAATCTGATCGAAAAGCATAACCACATCGCAGTTATGATCTATAAATCAAAGGACAAAAATAGTGATAAAATACTCAAAGAATTAGGTGACCGCTCTTTCGAAGAATGTCTAAAATTGTCATTAATTTTGAATATCTTTTAAAATACAGAACATATTGACGACGATTGCGATGAAAAGGGAATCGCATTCGTGAAGACCGACGACAAAGAGGCCGCAGAAAAGTATGGCATCAAAAAACTTCCGGCAATTTTGTTCTTCAAATTCCAAGTTCCGACACAATATACCGGTGATCTTATGAATGAGGAACAGGTCTTAAAGTGGTTCGTTGACCAACAAGAGACTGATGAGATCGAAGACGTTAACAGTCGGACATTGAAATCACTGATTGATAATTCGGAGTCATTGGCGGTACTCTTCTATGACAGCGATTCATCCAAAAGTACAGCTGTTCTCAAAGACTTGGAAGAGATCGATGACGACGCGGAGAAGTATGACATTCCGTTCGTCAAAATAGATGACGACTCGATGGCCAAAGAGTTTGGATTAGACGATGAACTACCAATTCTTGTCTATTTTGAGAACCGATTGCCGACTGTCTATGAGGGAGATCTGACCGATGAGGAAGTGGTGCTCCAGTGGCTCATAAAACAGAAAACTGAAGACACTGTAGAAGAGGTTACGGAAGAGATTTTAGAGGATCTAATCCAAGAACGAGAATATGTTTTAGTGTTTTTCGCACCAAATAATTGCAAAGAATGCGATGATATCCTCCACAAGAGCTTAGAAACCATTGATGACGACACTGACGAACACGGAATACTTCTGGTAACCACCGATGATCTCAATTTGGCCAAAAAACAGGCAAAAGTCACCAAATTTCCAGCACTTATACTATTCCGAAACGGAGAAGCCGTCCAATTCAAGGGTGACCTCAGGAAACCCGACACTATCCTCAAATGGGTGACCTCTGAAGAAGCACTCGACAAACCGGATGAGATCGAAGAAGTAAATGAGAAAATGTTAGACAAAATGCTGGACAGTTCCCCATATGTGGCCGTCCTCTTCACCAAAGAGAAGTGCAATGAATGCGAAAAAGTCTTAAACGAATTGGAAAACATCGATCACATCGCAGAAGAGAATGACATCGACTTCGTTAAAGTGAAGGACCAGAAGGTCGCCAAAGAGTATAATATCGTTACGTTTCCGACACTAATGTTCTTCAAACACAAATTCCCGCAATTCTATGCGGGAAACCTCAAAGACGAAGACACTGTTCTTAAATGGCTTATCGACCAAAAGGTTGCCAAAGAAGACGTCATCGAACTCGTGGACAGAAATATGTTAGAAGTACTTCTCGAAGACATCGATCACATCACTGTCTTTTTCTACGATAAGGACGACTGCAAAGAATGCGATAAAATCCTAAAAGAACTGGAGAACATCGATGACGACACCGATAAAGCGGGAATACATTTTGTTAGTCCTTTCCATCGAAGACTTTATCGCAAAAATTAATCTCTTTTTGGTTTTTTAGGTGAAGACTGATGACGACGAATACGCCAAAGAAATAGGTATTTCCAGTTTACCAGCACTGGTTTACTTCGAAGACAAAGTGCCCTCCATTTACGAGGGAGACCTCCTTGAAGAAGAAGAGGTATTGGAGTGGATTATCAAACAGAAAAATGAGGACACCATCGAGAATATCAATAGGGATATACTCTTCCGAATGATCGCAGAGAAGGAATATTTGGCCGTTTTTTTCTACAAACAAAATGACGACGAAAGCGATGAAATTGTCGAACACTTGGAGAAGATTGACGACGACTGTAGTGACTATGATGTGCACCTGGTCAAAATTAGTGATAATCTCATCGCTAAGAAGTATGGCATCAGAGCCCCGCCAGGACTGGTATTCTTCAGGCGCGGCAAACAAATCAAATTCGAAGGCGACCTCTTTGACGAGGAAGAAGTCCTCGAATGGCTGACCCGACCCGAGAATATGGAGATGAGTGACGCCATCGAGAAAGTGAACAAAAGAATGTTTGAGCGAATGCTCGGACGGACTCTCTATCTGGCGGTCCTTTTCTACAGTAAAAACGATTGCAAACAATGCGACAAAGTTTTGGAGGAATTGGAAAGAGTTTAGTATTGAGTCAATTGATGTAAAGGACAGTCATTTGAATGTTTTTGCTTATTTTGAAGATCGATGACGAGGCGGACAGCGCTGGCATCAAATTTGTCAAAATAGATGACATCCAATTAGCCAAAAACCACGGAGTCTTTGCCTTACCGGCGCTCGTCTTCTTCAAGAAAGGCGAAGAAGAAGAGCCCATCATATATGCCGGTACTTCCAATCAATTCCAATCATTACTAAATGTTTTCGTATTTTTCATTGAAATAATTGCCATTAATTAAAAGGTGATCTGAAAAAGTCAGAGAAGATCCTGGATTGGCTCATCAATCAAAAGGACCCGACTCTGGATAAAATAGAGGACGTGGACGCACCTGCACTCAGGAAATTGATTGAAAACTCTGACCATTTGGCCGTTTATTTCTGTGAGTCTAACAAATCCTTTATATTTAATGACTTATTATTCATAAATATTTACCGGAAATACAGACATTCAAATCAAATACAACTTAAAAGTGATTAGATTTTTGACATTTCGAGCGATCATTAATCAGAAAATTTAGTTTTCAATCCTTTATTCAATTTATCGGTGATTTTCGAGTAACTGTAAGGGAGGGGTGTTTTTGAATCTATGCTTTCCTTTTTTTATTTAATGTAATTTTCTGTATTCAAAGGTTTGAAAAGTAATTTATTTTCAGATTAGAAATCCGTTACTCTCGATGCCAAAGATCAGGCTTTCCTAATAAATTTAATTTAAGCCATAGCTATGGCACAGGCTATACATCTATTCAAAAACTTTTCAATCAAAGGCTGAGTAATTAAATGAAGAAAAATAAGAAAAACCGCAGAATATATAAAATATATAAAACATTTCCTCAAATAAAAAAGTTATGAAAACCCTTTTCAGAGAAAATTAGAAAATAAATTAAAAATAAAAATCCGTTAAATCATCTCAAATACAAAGGAGTTCTTAAAGTGGAAGAATGTTTTTCTTCTGCCACAAGAACTTTGTATTCATTCCAATCAATCTTCTTATTTGATATTCAAATGAAAAATAAGTTTTAATGAGATTTTTCTTATTCTTTGAATTGAAGCCATTTTTTATGTTTTATTACTAATAATAACACAAAAGTATAGAAAAAGAAGTTTTAATTTACAACAAATTATTTAATTACTTAAACATAAAATCATTTACTTTTTTTTGTAGGATTAAATAATTCATTAATTATTTTTTTCATCTTTTTTTTGCGATACCCTGTTTAGATGAGAAGGATTTTTGTGCAAATTGTGTTCAAAAGGGCACAAATGGTTTTAAAGGTAGTGAGTAGTCCTCTATTTTGATAATCATTTTAGGTTTAAATGCATTTAAATGTTATATTAATTTCAATGTCAAGTATTGTATTGGAGTATCAGTGATGGCCATACCATTAGTCGGGTAGTCATACGGCTCGTACTTACCACTGTTAAACCCTCGCGAATAATTAGCTATAGTTTTTTGAAATGAACTTTCTTCTTGTTTTTACCAGATGTGCTTAAATTGTTAATGAACCTTGTTAAAATTTTTGAAAATTAGACGCTAATCAATTTATGAATTCTGAACTAAGAAATACAGGAAGTATTAGGACATACCTCTTGAATAATCTTAGAGCTATACTAATTGCAAGCCATCACTGATCGGTAAACAAATATTTGCCTTTTCTTCCACTGCTATAGAAATTAATTAATTAAAAGTTAATGAGATTATTGTCGTTATTATTCGTTATTAATGTGATTACAATCAATTAATTGACGCGATTTTTGAGTACAACAGCCAACAGATATCTAACTAATTGGTAACAAAGATAATCTCCTCTCCCTTTTTGTTGTTTTTGTTTCTCAATCGAAGGGATCTCCAGGTGCCTGATTCAGTACACCAAACATTTACGGTGTGAGTCCATTATTTTTGATCATTTTGTGTGACTTTTTGTTCATCATTTCCATTACTCGTTGTTTTTTTTGTGAACACTTCTCTCATAATTCAAACCTTTTTGAGCAAACTTTACATAAAAACAAATAAAATCAAATAATTCTCAGCTTTAATGAGAAATTCTGAGTTATTAGTGGCTTTTGAACTGATCTCACACAATATTTAGGGCCAAGAATATTGAATTAAATAAGAGTACATTAACATTAAATCATCTGAAAAGTGTATTAAACCTTATGAAAAGTTGTGATTTCTTTTTCAGAGTATAATAAGAATAGACTTTTAGATAATGAGACGTTATTTTAAAAGCAAAACCTATTGTGTTGTGAAAGAGTTGATGAATAACTACATCACTCTTAGAGAGTATAATATGAATGCCTCTCAAAAGGCAACAAAAAAGAAAAGCCTTATTCTTGTTCAGGTCATTGGTATTGAATTTCAAGTCTATTGAATAATAGGCATAAAATACTCTGTGATCCGCGGAAAGCAGAGGCGAAGACTGATCTTAGACTCAGATACTCCTCTAATGATAATCAGACCGCAAGAAAAGTTGTCTCATTTTTTGCTCTTTTTTAGCGATTTTTAAAAATTTATTTATAATATACACAAGACTTGAGATTTGCATACTTTTTTGGAAGTCATAACTTTAAACCAAATAAGAACCTGAAAGTACTCCTCATATTTTGAAGGACTCATACCTATCATACATACCTTTCCCGATCATCTAATGATTTCTCTTCAGAGGTTAACACAAAAAATTTGTTAATTTTATTCCTTTTTAGTGCTTTTTCTCCCAATAATTGATCGCTCGTTAACTCATTTAAATTACATAAATGTTTATCTAATGTCTCATAAATTTTAATCCTATTTCTGATGTAAATCTTTCTTCCAAATTACGTCTTAAGACTTAACCAAACAAATTGTTATTTAATCTGTTTTTTGTTGAGCTTTTATTCAAATAATTGTAATCGTAATCGTCTTTCACTTTCCAGAAATAGCTCCGTTTTTATTGATTTTAATCGTGAATTCCGTTTCATTAAAATCTAAATTAACTCAACACTAATGGCATCGAAATAATAGGAAAGCATTTAATATAAAGTT
This sequence comes from Minunthozetes semirufus, assembly GCA_034699985.1. Taxonomy (NCBI): domain Eukaryota; kingdom Metazoa; phylum Arthropoda; class Arachnida; order Sarcoptiformes; family Punctoribatidae; genus Minunthozetes; species Minunthozetes semirufus. The sequence continues at coordinate 16,840 of JAQIXD010000423.1, forward strand.
CACGAATATTGACCGCAATTATAATCAAATATTATTAAATAGTTGAGTCTTTTGATGAGAAATAATTTTAGCTTTTTATTCAGTCGAGGATTGAGTGCAATTTGAAGCATAAAAAAGATAACGTTATGTATTTGACGAAATTTAAATGTGATGGATGCAAACAAAGGAACATTCCTCTCAAATTTAATGAATAGGTTTATTGAAAGGCCATAGAATAGTAAGCAATGGGAGTGTGAAAACCCAGAGCAGTCTATAATTTAAGCAGAACTCAGTAATACTTGAGTTTTAAATTTTAAACTTAATTTTGGTGAAAACCATTCATTAAATTCGCAAATATTTTAACTATAATTACGTCTGAAGTAATCGTTTGCTCAATAAATAAGCGATAAAAATATATTTCAATATCTATTAATGAATTTTCCAATTCGTGACTCTTATTTTGCTTATTTGATCAAATAAATGAATTGCTAGATTTATGTAGGGCTGGCTTTGATCTGAGTTCACCTTTTCATGTTATAAGTAGTAATAGATTGCAGACTGAATTGAAAAATAAAATTATCAATTAATTGTCCGATCGATTCAGGTTTGATCCAATCAAAGATAGCTTATCTATGATTAGAAAATCGGCAAAACTATTAGATCGAATCAAAAGATAACATCGTTTTGGACTCAAATATGGGGTTATGTTTTCGATGTATGTTTTCTATCAGAAAATTGAGTTCATTCTGAGCCTGAGTTTAGTGAAGAAAAACAAATAAAATGCGAATAAAAAATAATGTTTAAAAACTAAACATTAAATTACATCTGAATTACATCTTCGACGGCATAACTGAATAGTTAAATACATTTAATACATATTTATATAATGAAGAAAAGGGCAATACATCAAACAAAAAGTGAAACTCAATGAAGGAATACATCAAATGGTTTATGCCTTTGAGGGAAATGAGAAAAAACATCTGAGAAAAAGGTCTGACATAAAGTTATTGAAGCGAAAACAGTGAAAACCGAAACTACAAATTAGGAGAAAAGCAAAGAAAACTGAGCATAACTACCCCTCTGAACAAAAAACTAAATCAAATAATGCGAAAAAATTTCACAAATAAATTGCATTTTCATAATTTCAGGCGCTTTTGTGAACACGACTTAAATGCCCTTAAATTCACGGCTGAATTGCGAAAACAATTTCCAAATATTTGCTGCCTTTTGTCGCATAACTATCTCTTATGTAATAAAATCCTTTTGTCTTATGTATTGTCTTCTAATGTCTGATGAAAAACTTAAACCCATTTCTTCGCACAGAATAAGTGAAACAAAAAATATAAGAAAACTTAAACGAAAAGTGAATTTGAATTTATTTTTCTTATATTTTAACCGCACTTATGATTGAAGAACAAAAAGATAACACATTTAAAGAGTTGTCATCTTTTTTCCCATCAGATTCTCCCGACTGTGTTGAGTGTAAGGCAGTCCTCGAAGACTTAGAGAACATCGATTCAGACACTGACAGACACGGAATTATCTGTAATTATAAATTTTTGTCTCATCTTGTCGTCGAAGACAAATATATTAAGAGCTTTTTTTTTGTAGTCAGATCTCAGATAAGATAATAATTTTACAGACATTTCACACGAAATCTAATTTTCCGCTTCTTTTCTGAATTTCGTAATAAAGTTGTGAAGACAGCTGAAGAAGAGATCGCTCGCGAGTATGGCATCAAATCCCTTCCGGCGCTCATTTATTTCGAGCGACAAATTCCCAGCATTTATGAGGGAGACATGACTGCCGAAGAAGACGTTCTTCAATGGCTGGTTCAGCAGAAAACCGAAGACACTATAGAATCAGTTAATAGAGAACTCTTGGAACAACTCATTGAAACGACACAGTATTTAGTGGTCTTCTTCTGTACGAAAAGAATTCAATGAATTTTTAATTAAGAATTTTATCAGAAAATGAAATCGATTTCAATTAAAACTGATTTGATTCGTGTCTTTCGTTGTCTTTCTGCAGATAAGCCCAGTTGTAGGGCATGTGATATAGTATTGGATGAACTCGAGAACATTGATGACGACTGCGAGATCTATGGCATCAATTTTGTTAAAATACAAGACATACCATTAGCCAAACGGTATGGCATTAAAACATATCCGGCACTCATATACTTCCGAAACGGAAATCCTCTAATATATGACGGTATGAATCGATTGTCGCTTAATTTTATGCAATAATTCTTCCGAATATTTATATAATAATTGCATTCCTTATGGAAAACAAAAAACAAATCCTTATTAACATTAAATTAAAGCCATTTATAACTCAATTCTCATAACATTTGCCTTTAGGTGACCTCCGGAACGAGGAGGCAGTCCTCGAATGGCTTATTGACGACGACAACCGTGAATTGGCCGATGAGATAGAGGACGTGAACGCCCGTATGCTCGAGAAGCTCATCGATGACTCACCCTTTCTGGCGGTTCTCTTCTATGACAACGAATGTGATGAATGCGATGAAGTCCTTAAAGAACTCGAAGTATAATAAGTTCTTCTTTTTCTTATCAAATGATAATAATAGCCATAAAAAGTCAAAACGAATCCATTTATTTATGTCTATACTCATAGTATTCAATCGATAAATACCCGTCCCTTCACTAATAACAAGTTTTTAGTGCTTCGCTTCTCAATGCCTTTCCCTGAGATATATCCGTTTCAAAGAGTCTCTTAATTTGATTGTCTGATCAGACAAATACCAAATACCAAACAAATACCGATAAAAAATTAGACAAACTTTTAGAAAGGATTTTCTATTTGAAAGGGAATACCCGCTGTTCTGCTGTAAAGCCCTATAATAAAAGGCAATTCAAATACAACTACACAACTGTGCGATAACTGAACTGAAGAGAAAACTCATGAATTATTATCCAATCAAAAGATAAACTAAAGAATAAAAGAATAAAAAACATTAAAATATTATTTTATTTGGTATTCAATGAAAAAAAAATGACATAAAAGCGATTCATAAAACATTAATTGAAGCTAAAGGAGAGGGTTTTGTGCCGGACTTGACATTCAATAAACACTAAACATCGCACGATATTTACGGCAAACAAAAAGCCTTTTCTATTATCCTAATTATGTAATGAAATTTAGGCCCAGAATAACGATTACCCTCTTTATTGCCGATATTTTAATGATTGTTCCGCTTTCAGAACATCGACGACGACGCAGACCTGTTTGGCATTGATTTTGTCAAAGGTATCAATCAATTAGTTATACGAACTTTTGCTATACTAAACCGAAATATGCAGGATATTCACCAAAACAACTATTTGTTTCTATAATTAATGTATTTTTGAGATAATTTTGGGAATTCCTCGTGGATTCCAGATTCACTAAATTGTAAGGAAATGTAGAATTAATGAGATTTGTTATCAGGAAAAGTTTGTTCACTAAAATTTAGTCCATCAAATAATGATCTTGCATATCTGGAGAGGACACGAGTCCCAGTTTTGTTTTTGCTGTCAATTATTTTATGGATGAAAAGAGTCTTTAGTCTCTCTAATGACTGAATTAATCACTTTTAATGGAAAACATTATTAAATATTTATCGAAAGACATGTTTTACTATAATTAATGACATTTTCTTTCTTTTTGTCTCTTTTGTGATGCATTTCCCAAATTAAGTGAACGACGATAAGGCCGCACATAAATACAATGTCCACACATTTCCAACTCTGGCATACTTTAGGAAACAGACCCCAATCCTCTACGACGGAGACCTATTAGACGAAGAAAAGGTCCTCAAATGGCTGACAAGTAATGATGTGTTTGAACTCAAGGATGAGATCGAAGAAGTGAATAGAAAAATGTTGGACAAACTGCTCAATGATAATGATTTTGTTGCAGTATTTTTCTGTGAGTTCTTTCACTACAGACAACAATCCCTTCCAATTCATCAATAATTGTCATTCAAAGTGCACTAACAATCGCTGTTCTGTTAAGGGGGTGACCATAACTATTCAGGTTATTCAGAGGGAAATTCGCCAAAATTGGTGGTATAATAGCCTCAATCAGATGTTTCTGATTCTAATGGGTCTGAATCGCATGCAAACCATAGGGGATATTGATTTGATACCAGTTTGGTTACTCCCAATACTAACAGTCCATTGTTTTCAGACATAAATTGTCTTTTGTTTGATTTTTATTCTATTTTTTGTGTATTTCCTGATCATTGATGTCCTGATCTGTTCAGATGAAAAGGATTGTTACGATTGTGAAGAAGTTTTGCGCGAATTGGAACACATCGACGACGATGCGGACGATTTGGACATAATGTTCGTCAAAATACGAGATATGCGTTACGCCCGCAAATACGGCATTAATGAAGTGCCGGCGCTCGTGATGTACAGAAAAAAATTCCCAGCAATCTATAGAGGTATGAGTGGCACACCATAACATACACTGTATTATTCACCTGAGAATTACACCTCAATAGACAACTATTAGTTGTGATATTCTGTCACTTCTTTCAATCAAACGGAGCGTTGAATACCATTTATTATTACAATTATTTGACGTGTTTTTCACCCATCAATCAAATCCAGAGAACAGTCTCTTCACCAAAAAAATTAATCTAAAATCACAGGAAAACCAGTAGTTTCTAACCAATAGTCAAACCAATTGATAAAAATCTCTTCAATTTTAGTGGTCGGGCGGTAGGGAAAGCAGGCTCTCATTCTTATATACAATTTTAACATTCAGAATATCAGGTTGTCATTTGATCCAGGCTCACATTTCCAGTCATTTGCCAGTACTCTTTTTTAAACCACTTTAAAATTGATCCATAATTCAAAGCTATTCAAATGTGTGATCAACTTCTTGTCTGAAATTATGTTTGAGGTCAAAGATCTTAAGCGAAACCCAAACAAAAAGAGTGATTTTTAACACTTTTCTCGCCTCAAATGAATGAATAGATTTTTGTCATGAATTCTAATAACTGGTCTGAACTCGCAGGTGATCTCATGAAAGAAGAAGAAGTGTTGGAGTGGTTGAGGAAGAACCGCTACAGACATCCGGAACTAAATCTGTTTATGTATGCATTGGCCACAATAACCGGTGCTTTCATATTCTATACACTGTTCCTAATATTTTGCATTAAGGCTCCAAAAAACAAAAAAGAATAAGAACTGTAAGACTAAGACCAAAGTCTCACCAAAACCAAAGTTTCAATAAAAATACAAACGATTTCTAAACACCCGATGAAATCAAAAGACATTATCTGCTCATTGAATGCCATTTATTAAAGGTATCGCATCTCTAAAGAGGACTTACTGTTGATTACAAACCGTTTTTTTGTCGACTTATTTGATGTAAATTATATTTTTTGCCTCATTTTTGTTCTAACAGTGAATTACAGGTAATAAACAAATCATTTAATAAAAGGCAGAGTTTTTTGTTCTAAATCTATCTGTTTTGGAAAAAAATCAATTCTCTGAGAGCTGGGTTGTGCAAGGTCACACAGACTACTTCCTATCCCACCAGTGCCATGCCAAAAAAGGTTAATTTAAGAGCTAAAATTAGCATGATGAACAACTCAAATAAATTGTCTTCAAATATAGAATTTCCTGTAAATCTATTTTCAACTCTTTTTTCCAGTTAATTGAAGAGAGAAAACAAGTTTTAATTAAAGCCCACTATAGTAGTCAATTAATGATCTTGCACAACTCTACTTAAAATCCGTTTTGTGTTCATTTTAATCATTTGTTTATCTTTCATATTTTGTTTGCCGTTTTTCTTCTCAAAACAAATACTACTTAACATTAATATAATTGTATTTTGAATTCCTATTTATTTTAGAATACAATACAAGAAAAATGAGTTTTACTTCTCTTTTCACTGTTTTTTGTTTGCATTTCTTGTTTTTTTGATTCATTTCTTTGAAACGAATTTCAAGACAATATATTCACTGAGTTCTCGCAATGTATGGCCCTTTGAATAAATACCAGTCCTTTGGCACCAGTGATGGTAGGGTTGACTGAATAATAGTGCATTTCATTGCATTCCTCTTATATTAAATCTATTCTAAAGAATTCGTTTGAAATTAATTCCAGCGAAAAGTCACGTCTGAACAAAGATATTGGAATTTTTGGTTTCCTTCGCATTTATTAATGAAAATATCCGGAAATATTTCCACTGATTTCCCCTCAAAAGCACCATTTTATTGGCGAATAGACTCGGAGTTAGGTTTTCCAATAGTTTTTGCTAATCATTTGGAAATTCATTATCTGTCAGAGGATTGTATTTTTGATTAATTGTTAATATTCTTGAAATATGTTATAAATAATTCAATTTAAGCGATCAATGAATGAATTGCATTAACAAAACGTTTTTCTGATGGAAATGGAAACTCAGCTCAGAATACAAGACTTATCGGATGAACTTTTTGACGACATCCATATGTTGTAATTTATCATATCATACGCCACAAGAAAATTATTATGGATTAGATCGGAGAGAAAAAACTAATTTCAGCTCAAATTCAATTACAAGAGCAGATTAGCAAACATGTGCTTTTGTAATCGATTTTGGTCAGACATAAAGTTTTAGACATTAGTTTTGGTAAAAAAAAGTTTGCATTAATTTAATCACTCGTTTAACAAACTAATCAATACTTTCCGGTCCTTCCTCTACATCTGGTCTAGAATTTAGATTACTGTTATATCAGGCTTAATGAAAATGGAGAGAAAAGTAATAAGAGCACACAAATGGACTTTATGCACTTGCAAGTAATCTTGAATTTGATCCACAAAAGCAATTAATGGCTTAGTCTTCCTGAACTCTATTTGCAGACATTCTGTTCACTAATGCATTAAATGAGAGAATGATTTTCACATTCAATTAAATATTCAAATAAAACGAATTTTTAATTAATAGCGGAACCAATGAATGCAATAAAAATCTATTAGTTTTTGGATCTCTTTTCAAATACTTCTATGAATTCCCAGTAAATTAAAGGCTTACAATTCAAAGGGAAAGAGATTCACAACATTTTTATGGCTTTTTCCAGTGAAACATAACCTGTAAATAGTTTTCCGTTTGGAGTTTAATCAGAAATTCAGATCTAATAACCCTTTTATCTCTTATATCGCAATAATATTCAGTTGAGTTCACATAACAGCGATTCTCTCAAATGTTTTTTACGAATAATTAATTTTTTGAATATCTATTGAAAACTATTTTCTCTTCCTTTTGGTTGTAAACTATAGTCTGAAATGAAATGCAATTTAAATTGATTTTGGAAACCGATAGCAACCTGCAAACCAAAAATGCTAAACAAGTTTTCAAGTTTTCCAAAGTTTAATTGTTAATCGAAAATATCAGGGCTGGACAGAGGGGTGGGTAGACTACAGTCTGGTAGATAAGAGATGCAACAGATGCAAAATAGTTGTAATCATTCAATTCACAGGTGAGTAGTGATCACTGGCCAGAGATTGCACAGAATATGAATATTCAGGGCTCACTCACATCAGACTCGCATTTAAAGAAGAAAACAAATTTGAATCCGTAATTGAATTTAAATTGTTTTCGCTGGCATTCGTGTGGAAGAGCTCTACGAATAATAGTCTTAAAAAAACTAATTCATAACCGAGAGGTAAGTCTATGTCTATAATAAAGTGAATGTTTTGGTAATAAACCATAACTTTATATTATGTGAAGAAATTCATTTAATACTTCTATAATGAGTTATTGCTGTGATTATAATGATTATAATGATTCTCACGAATTATATGAATCGTATTAATACTATTAAAACATAAATTAGTTGAGAAATCATTATATTTTTATTTCAGACAACATTTACTTTGAGTTATTTTTTTCGTTTTTTTCATTCTTCTGGTGAAAAATCATATAATCTTTCCTTAAGTTATTTCACTTGATTTTCACGAACAAAATCACTTTAATATCTCTGTCCACAAGAAGTGCATTCAAATCCAGCTTAAAGTATGAGTACTTTTCTTCAAAACAATTCTTGTATTCATTAAAATCGTTTAAATTGTTTCGAAAAATCATTCCTTAAGTAATGAAAATAAGAACAAAAAACAGGAGTTTTTGTAAAAATAGAAAAAAATAACTCAAATTATATTTGATTTTTCAGCGAAGGGTCGTTTCCGCAAAAGATTTATTGTTTATAATAGTTATTAAAGGCTAAGATCACTCTTCTAGAGCACAATTTGAGAAATATTTCCAAAATTACAATACTTATACTCCTTTGATGATCAGGATAAAAGCTGAGGCAAATCAATGGTGAGGTTGAGCTCCGAATCCATCAATTTTCAAATAAAAAAGGTTCTAATCATTAGTGTTTGGCATCAAAATCAAAATATATTATAGAGTTTTGATATGAGAATAAAGAATGAATTTCAGACCAAAATGTTTGGGAAATGTTATATATTTTTTGTATTTCGCGAATAAACTCCTGCAAAGTTTCCAAACTCCAGTATAATGTGATTCTTCGGGCAAAGATTTTAGTGATTTCTGGGCGTTGCTGTGAATTGTGATATGTTTTTGCACTTTGGGTGCTGTTGTGCTGATATGTGTGCCCTTCTCTTTCCCATTCAATGGAAACCCACATCACTCACACATTTGGGAAAAATTGTCTGAAAATTCAATGCCTTTGAAAAAAAGTTTAATTTTTTCCGGACTTTGAGTAGTATTTTGATTGATGTCTAACTAATTGTCTTCAAACAGTATTATTCCCACACAAATGGTAGCCAACGATGATCTTCGGGTTATCTTCGCAACAGATAATCATTAGTTTCCATTATTTACAAATAAAAGCCTTTTTTAATCCGGAAAAATGTCTTTCATATAAAGAAGTGTTTTGAACAAACTTATTGTCATAAGTAATGATCGTTTTGGTGTTGACTTCAGAAGTCTGTTTCCCTGGAGAACGACATTAGTATTATTTTTTAAGCAAAAACCACTCAATGATGATCACAATTCAATGGCTTTTATGGACGGCGTCTTTGCCTGTCTGTGCGCTCTGTGGGTAACGGCAATAGATTCTTCTGCGAGCAAAGATTATCTCCTATTTTACGTGACAAATGTTAGCCGTGAAAAACAAGTCATTGAACTCCAAATAGATTTTTATTATTTGATTTTTTCAACAGATATACCAGAATTGGAAATATTCTGAATCAGAATTTCTAATCAAAATTAAAATCAATTATTTATTATTATTTTTGGCCATAAATTCGTATCGATAAGCAACTAATAATCTTAGTCTTTTAATTAGTTTTAATTGGCATAAACTGCATAAGACTTGACTCGATTTTGTGGAAAAGATAAACAAATTTATTAATTGAATAAATATTCGAAACAAACAAAACAAAAACTGATATTTAGTGATAAACCAGTAATTGATTAAAATTTGGTCTTTTTTCTAATCGATTGGTTTTTATAATAATTTTATCCGAATATAAGTTAAGGAAATAAATTGGTTTTGGGTTTCATATCTCGGAAAATATCTGGAAATTTCAAATTTAATTAACTTCTACTCAAATATTAAAATTTGATTACAGTCTTTTTCCCTGTTTTATAGCATGAAATGCTACTTATTTGATGTCTTTGCACTGTTTTTTGACTTTTTTGTCTACTTTTTTGACGCGAATGACTTGAGGTGTATTCCCGGCCCACAACACCATTGATGTCTTTTTCACGATATAATTGAATTCATTTGAAGTCCTTTCCACTGTTTTTACCGAAATCGTTACTCACTTACCGAAATTCAGACCATTTTCAAGACATTTCTTATCGAGTTTTTAAAATGATTTCAGTTTAGAACTGCTTTCCGATGATACATCGAAGAATTTCTGCTACTATTTTGTTTCTTTTGGTTAAGTTGTCGACATAATATTAGACACAGTCTTGTATTTGTCATCAGTGGTAAGAGAACCGATTTTCTCCAAGTCTTCGTCTGCTTTGGAGGAATTCTCCTGAATTGGAGTGATATTTCACTTTTGGAGCCATTGAGCGACGATTAGGTGACACTTTATTTGGTCGCCGCTTTCGACTCACTTTACTTCTTGTAATTCATTGTAATTAGTGGTTCGGGTTAAGAGTATTTGAGAGCAGTAACTGCACTGTTGTCGCACACATACCGCGCGCCTACCCTCTGTTTTAATGCTTCAACACAGCTCGCGTCAAAAAGCAGTGCAAAATAGTCAAATATGTGTGCAAACACGTCAAATAAGTCTCATTTCCGGTCAAAAAACAGTGAAAAAGAGTGTAAACCAGTAAAAATAGAGATCAAATCTCTGTAAACAAAAGTTTTGATTATTTTTTAATAGAGTTTCAAACAAATCG